>JAMFTG010000612.1:0-129706 GCA_023974075.1 Chaenocephalus aceratus
AGAACGCCCCCTATTGTGTCCTGAAGGGTACTGCCACGTTTGGTCAAGGGTTAAAATGTTATGTAATAAAATAAACGTAATTAATGATGTGGGGTGGATTCACTTTGTAACACAACAGATAAATGACAACCGTACCGCTGAAGTTATAGCTAAAGGCAGGATCTAAATTTAAGTCAAAGGTCACAACAACACATTTATTTTAGATTCAGCACATGACATCCCTGGGGTTTCTGCTGAGGCTCCTGGAGGTTGAATGGAGAAATGGTCATTAATATAAACACTCAGTGGCCACTTTATTATTACTAAATCCAGTGCATTCTGATACAGTCCTAACAACACCTTCATGAAGGTCACAATGATTTGGAGAGATTGAAGAGTATCTGAAAATGGCGTTTGTGGTGCTTTTCGACTGTGCTGCATTATACAGACACATTTGTATTTATTTATCCTAGGTTTACTGATAGATAATCTAATATGCAATTGCAAAGCCTATTAATCAGAGGGTGAGTGGTTTGATCCCCAGCCTAGACAACATGTTGAAGTATCCTCAGACAAGGAATTGAACCCAAAATTGCTCCGTAGGCATGTCGACAGTATTTTGTATGCTAAATGAAGCATTTCACATCTAAAGATTATATTAGATTCAACTTTATTGTCATTGTGCAACGTACAGGTACAAACCAATGGAATGCAGTTAGTATCCAACCAGACATGCAAGATGTGGTATAAAAAAAACAAGTTGCATATTATAAATACTGACAATACAGGGAGCATTGAATGAGGATAAAATCTGCAATATACAGATGTAAGTATTGACAGAATATTAACGAAGTATTAACAGAGTGCAAGTGCAGATTGTATGTACAAACAGTGATATTATAAGAAGAAATAAAAAATGCTTATATGTACAGTAACACAATTGTGCAAATAACATGTCCATTAAGTACGTTTAATCAGGGTTGCCAACTTTGGGTACCTGGCTGGAGTGAGATTTTGATATCATGGGTTTAATTACACATATGCACACTAAATGACTGCTATCGTGTCAGGAGCAGGACATTATAATATATAGGATATATATATATATACAATATATGCAAATACACAATATTGGACAGACTTTAAAGGGCACAAAGTTTCATTCACTAATGAAAGTCAAACACATGTTTCCACTGTTTTATTGTGTGCATAGGCCTGTCGTGATAAACAATTAAATGAGTTATCGTACGATAAATAAAAATGAACTCGATACATTTCCATTTACATGAGGATGTGACTAGCAGTTTGAAAGGATGTACTTAGTGTAATTATTATTTTATATTATCATTATGTCAGGGGTCTAAAATGGTTATACAACGGTGCCGACAATATTATCGTTTATCGCAATAATTTCTGGGAAAATGTATCCAACTAAATTAATTATCGTGAGAGGCCTATACATGAAACACACACACACACAAATCTACAGACTTACTCCAAACTGCCAAATATATTAATTAGCACACTCTCACTCTCATATACTCTTTGACTCATTTTATCATTTTATCATTTCTATAAGCAGCAGACTTTGACTTTTTTATCATTTCTACTGGATCTTAGATCTGCGCATGCGCAATACGGGTCGGGGATTGACCAACCGGCTCCCACTGCTCTGCTGTCTGTTAACGTTGTTAAGAGTGGTGGGGGCAGGGAGGGAGCGGATCAGAGGTTGCGCTAGACTTTTTCGCTGCCTGTCATTTTGACCGACAGGATCGTAAAACTTCTGTCAAAATCCAGAATGACCCGTCGGCCTTTACACAACTCTGCCGGGGGGGGAACAGTTCACATGCGCCGTGTTATGCATGGCTGCTGCACGTAAAGCCAAAACTCAGACATTTCAATGATCTGTACGGCACAGTTAGGTTTGGAAACGGTATGATTTCCTTTTTGGAGGGCATGCATAACACTGGAGCCTCGCTGCGGGGAAACTTTGGCGCTGTTCCGAGTTTGTTCTAATCTGTCAAAATGACGGACTGCTTTCAGATTTGTCCGTCATTGTTAAAAAAAAATCCGTCATAGACGGAAAATATTCGGTTAACGCGACCTCTGGAGCGGATCGTCAGCTTCAGCAGCTGTCAACTCAACATTGTAAATAACCAACCAAAAACGATCGCCGGTTCATCTTGTTTTTGGCGTGAGAATAGTTTGGGCAGCGTGAGAGCGTGAGATTGAGAGTGAAAGCGTGTGTCACACGCCAGATGCGTGAGAGTTGGCAACCCTGGTTTAATCAGTGCAGGTGAGTGCAAGGATGCTAGTGAGTAATGGAGAGGAGTTCAGCAGAGTCACAGCCTCGGGGAAGAAGCTCTTCCTGTACCTCGAGGTACAGGAACGGAGGCATCTGTAATGCCTACCGGATGGAAGGAGGGTGAACAGTCTGTTGTTGGGGTGGGAGCAGTGGCGGTGCCAGGGTATGGCTGGGGTAGGCTACAGCCATACCAAGAAATGGCTTGGCCCTACCTTAGCCCGACCATGAACAATTATGTTAAAGTAAGCATGTTGAGAATACGGATTGCGAAAATCTACCGGTCGTGTCCACAACACACAAACTGATCCTGCTGTAACAACAAGTGCACGTTACTGACGCAATATGGTTGAGACTAGTGCTGTGTACCGGTACGCCGAACCGGTACTGGACTTGTAAAAAGTTTCGGTTCAAGTCCGGTTAAAACCGGAACGTCGGGAACCGGTACTTGGACTCGCAAAAAAAACTAGCACTTACGTATATTCTGGTGTCTGTGGTTATTTAAACATTCCCTGATAAACGTTATTCAGCGTCAATAAATGAGTGCTAATCCCAGTGTGCTCAGTGTACAACATCACATGTCATTTCACCTTCGACTCACGGTTTGAAAACGTAGCATTTCGTCACATGCTAATGCTAACCGGAAGTGAAGAATTTTCAGAATATAAGTATTAAGTTAATAGTGTGAACTTCCGGTTTTTTCAGAATAAAACTGATTTAAATTAAATAGTGTATTTAATTCAAAATTACGCCATATCAACATTGATTTTAATTTCTAACAGTATGTATGTACATCACTATGTATGTAGTATTTACTGTATAATGTAAACATGTAGAGTTGTAGAAAAGACATGGTGTACAGACAGTACAGTACACTCTGACTGTAGTCACTACAGTGTAGCCTATACTGTATAGTAGGTGTGTAACAGTGTAATGTGTATAGTCTACTCTACACTCTACCTTTCAGCAACGCTTTAGGGATTTAGGCTCAGTCAGCTCAGGGACTGTTTGGTTACTTTAGTTTGGTAAATGAAATAAATGTTTGAACTCTGTAGTAGTTCACTGTAGTTGCTGTCATAAGTCATTTGTAGACTAAGTGGCAAAAAGTGTTTTTTTTACATTTGTACTTTGTAGAGAAATGTAGACACAAGTTGGAAGGGAGCACAATAAACCTGACGAGTTTGAATTTGAGTTGATTATGAGTTAATTTTCAATTGATAATTAGCTCACAATAAGTTCACTTTACTCACACAACTTGACACAAGCCATGGGTTCAGGTCCGGACTTATAAGTCCGGACCTGAACCTGAACCTCTGGACTTGAGTCCGGACCTGAACCTGAATGTGAGTCCAGGTACGCAGCACTAGTTGAGACCATTCGGGCTTATGCTAGAGGGGTGTAAGGAATAGTCTAAGTAGTGGGGGAGTTTTACACACTAAAGGTGTGAAAATACTCTTGCGTTATAATATCAGCGCGGCCGCGGTCAGATCAATATGCCTCTAAATGCAATTTGAATAGACCTACAGCCAATCAGAGCAACAAAACGTTGCTGCGTCATGCATTACTGATACGTCACGTTCACAGTGAAAAGTCCCCAAACTCGCACCGAGTAAATTGCAGACAGACAGCAGAACTTCTATGCTTAATTGTATATTTCGGATCGGATGGATAGATTTGTTGTTAAACGCCCTCGCATTGAGGTACAACAAGTCGAACAGGTGCCAGAGTCACACGACCCACCTGAAGAGGATGCCAGCCAGCGGGGACCCGATGAGATTGGAGAGGCCAGAGGTGGCGAAGATGAGGAAAATGTGGAGCAGGAAGCCGCTAACGTGAGCGACATCAGCCAAGGAACTGAGGCTGCTAGCGACATTAGCCAAGGACCCGGAGATGGACCAAAACGTCCAATTAGAAAAAGTTATCCGTCAAGACAGATTGGAAGCCAGCAATGGTCTTTTAATGGGGCCTGGTTTGACACAGATACAGCTGGGTCGAATATTCAGTTGAAACTGACTCAGTGTTTTGCTTTGCCTGTCGTCATTTTTTGGGTGCTGGGAAGCGATTCCATTCCGAGCCTGCCTTTACCAATGGTTTAAAAACTGGAAAAATGCAACAGGAGCTTTCAAAAAACACAACGGGTGTGAAGAAAGGGATGGAAGCAAACAAGAGACAGAAGTATTTGAATTTTATCAGACACCAAATGTATAGCATTGAAAATAAATACTTTGAAAATCATGTACAGTATCTGAATTTTTTTGCTCCGAATTTACCTATGTGACATAAAAATGTAACAATTCAAGTAGTCAAATAGTCGAATAGTCAAATTCAGATCCCAAAAATTCAAGTGAAAAAAATTCTAATGCACAATTTTGGTGTTTAAAATTCAATGTCCAAAATTGCGATGCAACATCATCCGGGCTACTCAGACAGGATAAGCAATCGAGCCTGAATGCAATCAAACCGACTTCTGGCCTATCAGAGCCAAGCGGCGAACTCCGGGAGTGCGGTGAAGCCCAATGCTGCAAACTGTAGGCGATGGATGCAGATGGGAGCAATTCCCGTAGACCCTATGTTAAAATGTCCAACTTAACATCAGAAAATGAACATGTTTCTAGCCTGGATCCCCAAAAACATATTCTGTATAGAGTTAGATTCCCCTTTCATGACAACGGGACTGCTGCTCCAAGCTCCTCTGTCTCACTGCTAGCTCCGTTAGCTCCATTGGCTCCGTGATGCTACAGGGGCTCAGCTCATGAGGAGAATACTACTTGAACTCGGCCGTGTTTGTTGTGTTGGTTCCTGGTGGACTATTCGTCATGCAAAATTAGGATTTATCTGAGGTTAAAACAGACCGTCCATGAATGCAGTTTCTTCGGTAAGTCAACCCTGCATACTTTATGTTATGTTACTGGTGTTTTTATTAAGCTAACGTTAATGAATGTTTAGAGTTGGGTTAGCATTTGAGCAATCGGTAGCTCCATCTGTGCTAACGATGCTATGCGTAGCATCCAAGTTAAACGTAATAGAGAAGTGTAACGGCCCGTCCACACTCCAGCTTCGACAGCTTCAAAAACGGTTTCCAACGCGTCTGCCCATTCACTTTGAATGGGGGTGACGTCACTTTTCGCCGAACTGCATTGCGCAGAGCGGAGCTTTCCTGGCGTTTCAGGCTACAAAAGTTGAGCAATGTTCAACATTTGAAGCTTCTGAAGCTTTCGGTGGAAGCGTCAGCCAATCAAATCATATGCCAGTACAAGCTCTAGCCAATCAAACCGCTGCTTGTGTGTCAGGGGCGGGAGATTCATGTGATTGGTTGTTGGTCGAGCTTCAGACATGCCCAGCTCCAAGCTTTTTTTGAAGCTGTAGTATGGACGGGCCGTAAAACATTAAGTGGGATGCTACTGTATACCAAAAGGCTTCTGTGCGAGGTTGGTCAAATAAGGTCATCCTTGTACGTTAGATAGTTAGTTTGCTAGTTAGGTTACTGTATGCATTGTTATGGTTCATTTCAATTCGCTATGCTCTACTATAGCATAAAATAGACTAGCTAATGTCAACGTATTGTTGAAGAGAGTTAGTGTATATTAAATCAACCTCACAATAAAATGTGTGTATCTTTAAAATATGAACGTCACATTTCAAGATGGACCAGAAATAACGCTCCCTTAGATATTGTAATATGGTTTGTTGAACTGGAGTTATTTATTATTAAGTGGGGTATAGGTACGTTTGAGAAACCGGCTCGAGATACACTTTTTGTTATATTCCATGGAATGCTCTTAACATCCCGATAGCAATGAATATCTTAAGTGCTTTGACAAAAAATCCATACAAAAATGTCATCTGTGGAAGCCGTGGTACTGAAAAAAGTACAACCATTGCCGCCCTGTCTGTCAGCCTTCCATCTCGTGCACGCACAAATGTATCTCGTGCCGTCATTGGGCGTGCATTGCACGTTCATGTGTGTTGGAGGAGGTGCTCTGTAAGGAAGTCTGAAGGAAGGGGCGGATTTTTTTCGGCTGTGTACTTTCAAATTTTAGTGCACTCGAGCCGGTTTCTGAAACTTACCTACCCCACCTTTAAGGACGATGAATAGCGTAGTCCAGGGGTTCCCAAACTTTGCCATGCCAAGGACCCCCATATAGCATTATCCTCTGGCGGGGACCCCCCTGTTGCAATTTTTTTTTTTTTAAATGATGAGTACATTATGTTGGAAAATATGACAAATTAATCATACAGCTTAATACATTTTCTTAATATATATATTTGTATTAATAATTAATAATCAGTTATTCTTCTAATTTTTGTTGGTATTTATCTTTTGTTTGTCATTCATTACATTCATTGTGTCTTCTGTTATAAACATTCTTAACACAATATTAAACAGTAATATCAACAGCAAACATATTTTTAAAGCATTTTTAAAGTGATTTCTGTCTTTATAATATTATATAATTTTGAACAGTAATATGAACAATTAACATATATTTTTAGCATTTTTGAAAGCTACTTATGCCTTAATAATATTATATATAATACTCAACAGTAATATTAACAATAAACATATTTATATTCATATATATAAACATCAATATTTGCTACATCCGTGCTCTCATCCAGCTGCAGGCATATCCACTAGCTCTCACTTGCTCCAGAAGCTGAGCAGATACTCAGTTTCACTCTAAGTAGCGGCAGCTCTGATTGGCTTGAAGGGCGGTCGTGTGATTTAAAAACAAAAAAATAAAATAAAATAAAATATTAATAAATAAAAAATATTAAAAGATTGGCATCAAAGGACACAAAAAAAATCCCCTTTCCCTCAAACTTTGCATGACCCCCCTAGCGGCCCCCCGGGGGTCGAAGCCCCCACTTTGAAAAACACTGGCGTAGTCAATGCTTTAGTGACAAGGAAATGATTTGTTTAAATATTAGATATGACGTTATCTGTGACTTCAGTGGAAATTAAGCTTATCCATTGCATTGCATTTGTTCAATAGATTTGTGTGTTACCCTTACGTGTGTGATACATATGAATATGGCATATGAAAACAAATTAATTTGACTGACTCATGAAAAACTCATCCAAAGTAACAGTAAAATAAAAAGGACCTACACAATAATACTCAATCAAACTGATACAGTATAAGGACTGTGATATCCAGCCATTTCTTAAGTATAACAATAAGATTATGACCTGTTTTTAAAAGAAGATAAAAAGTTGTTTGTATGTAAAGAAGTCTGTAACCCACGCATGTAACTTTACATCTGTTTGTTCCAAGTGTCCTCAAGGTGATCCAGACAGGCTGGACCAGAGGAGGAGAGACAGATCTGGACTCCTAACAGCAGAGAACTTCAGCATGGATTCCAAGGTACACCTTTTTCATACTTTACAAAGAATGCATAAAGTAATGACTCTAATACATGCCATTAAACGTGACTGAATACTAGATCACCTACACATCAGTGATGTTGAGTGTACTTTCTTAGAAAAAGGTTACATTTATATTTTACCAAGCAACATCACTTTTTTGTTCAACTTTCACATTTCAATGTATTTAAGGCAAATATTATTGAACATAGTGAGAACGGCGACCCTTTGTCTCTGCATATTGACTGTAAAACAACATGTTAAAAGTGATTCTTTCAGTGAGACAACCGAACAGAGCAAGCTTCAACAGTTGCACTAAGTTTCAATATTATTTTGATAATACATTTATTTCAATGTTGATGAATTTAGAACGGTTTATTCATAATCTGATTATCTTTGTAGTACACTGTTGGATTTAAAAAACACATTCAAATAAAAAAATCATTATATCTACAGCCCCTGAACAAACAAACACACCTCTTTCTTAAATAACACACTTGCTCTGCAATAATATGTGTTTTGATATTTCTGTTAGGAAAGGACATACCTGAGAGACAGGACTGCTTCACCATGTTCTCTTTCTCTGAGGGTCCAGAAGAACATCCAAGAGGGAAAGGAAAAGCTGATGTTATGAGATTTAAGAGCAGTACAGGACATTCACTAAGATACACTTATATTGTAACACAAAGACCTGCACACTGGCTAGTTTTGTAGTCTAACAGGAACTTAATTTTTGTGTTGTTTTATGTTTTACGTTGCACCCCAGAGACAGTGTGATTATTGTCAGGCCTATAAAGTTTGGCACAAAAAAAAGTCAGCTGATCAAATGCATTTGCCTCACTTTATGAGCTTCACATCACTTGTGCCTTGTACCGCAGAGTTTGCAACATCACAAATAAATGGGGCCAATCTTCAGTCAGATGTGAATGTGTAATCTAACATTTTCAATAAGAATAACGGACAAAAGGAGTGCAAATACAATTTATTGAAATGTGAACCAAAAGTTATCAAGCATAAACTATCACCATTTAAAAAATAAATTAAAACAAAATAATATACATAAGTTACACTAAATGTTAATCTGTTAATTGATTAAGTAAACACATTTTGTCAAATAAAGTGACAGGCTAGGCCTGTGCAGGTGGTAACAGCTATGCCCAGCATGGGCTAAGTTCTGTAGGTGCAGCTGGTGTAGGTCCTCCTCCATCAGGCCTGGTCCTCCTCCCTCAGGCCTGGTCCTCCTCCATCAGGCCTGGTCCTCCTCCCAGGGAAAGACCCTCAGCCCTCTCCGGCCAAACCAACAGACAGGACGTTCATAAAGCTGAGGTCTCCCCCAAAGTCTCTAATCATCCATCCTGTGAATATGAGAGGGGAACAAATAGTGTAATAGATGCTTTGGACAATAAGAAATGTAAAGTTAACTGTTGAGTTGCTCAGTTTTTTAGATTGACAGGGTTTAATAATACAAACAAAAGGAGAGGCACCGTAAAATAAAGATTGGTCTTTCAATAAATTGTGTTGATTTTGTCTTTTGAATTGTTTGTCTAAAGTCAAGTAGCTAGAACTGTTACTTATAAATGATACAGTCTGGTTATAATGTTTGGAGGAGGCATCACAGGTAAGAGCACCATTTGTTGTGTTCCATCCACAACAAATGCACACAGATTGATGTGTGTGTATTTATTGATCTACTATTTCTTGAATCATTACTGTCAGTCCAAAACAAGAGATTTTGTTTTCGTAACATATTTTTAAAACATTATCTCTTTTCCACTACACTATCTTGAGTATTTTAGTTTTTACATCACTACATTTATCTAACAGCTTTAACATTGTAAAGGTGTCACTTCGGACTCTGGGTAAGTATGACAGCATGTCCTACTATTTTGAAAGTTTGAACAAACCAGACCTTCATCTATTAATGTAGAAAATAGTCAGCACATTAAACCATTATGAAAGTAATCATTAGTTAGCTCATTGTTCAAAATGAGCTCCATCTACAACAGTTAAGTCAACTCTTGTATCGGTAATAACAATAAAACAAATGATATATTATAGTATAACTTGTGTCTACTTTAAATACTTTAACAACACTTTCTTAATTATGCTAGCATACTTGTACTAAAGTAATATTAACATGTTTAAATGCAGGGCTTTTGTAAGAGAGTATTTGTATAGTGTAGCATGGTCTACTTGACTTATCTAACCGAAGTGATCGTAACGTTACTTTGCAAACCGTCACCCCCCCACACACACACAAAAGGACACGGTAACGTTGTGATTCACTTCAATTAATGATAACTACGGAGCTTGCTAACAGCAAGGCACAAGGCTACTTCACTCATTTAGCTATAGCTAATGTAAGATACAAATGCTGTCGAGCCCTCACTGCTTGTAAAATAAAGAGCACAAACTGACTAGTGATGGGTCGTTCGTGAACGATTCGTTCTTTTTGAACAAATCTTTGAAGTGAACGAGATGAACTGATTCCTCCCACAAAACGATTCGTTTGTTTGAGTCGCCGCCTTCCGCCAAAAGCTAACGACGAACTTAACCTCTTAAGCCCGAAGGTCCCCCCAGTGGACCCCTCCCACAGTTTTTTTTCGAGACTCTGTCTCAGGGCTTCTTAACATTTATGAAACTATTAATGTTTCATACCCTTTTAAAGGTAATAAACTCCGCTAACTGACAATAAGAACAATTGTTAGCTAAAAAAAACACAAGAGTAATACCAAGCCTTAATTAGCATTGAGCAAAAAAAATGGTAACTAATGCTAACGCTTTTTTACACAGAACTCACGGTAGAAATGCCCTTATTACTATCTTAACTGCACAAACAAGATATACGATTTAAAGCTAAGACTCCACAGATTCCACACATGTAATGTCATCACTGTACGACCTCGAATTCCTGGAGCTATCAGCCAGAAAAGAGAAAGTAAACAACATCCGGTTTCAAAAATATTACAATAATTACGTCTTACCTTTTTTGATTTGTGATCAAAAGTTGTGTTCAACAGAATAAAAACACCGCTCAAGGTTAATCCAATGTCTTTGTGTCACGTAGACATTTTTACTGATAATCCATCATCATATTTATGGCAATATACTGGGTATAAAGTTTTGCCGTCCAGGCTTGCACTTTCAGATATGCTTCGTTTGCTTCTCTATTACGTCCGCTATGGTAATGTTGTGGATTTGGGAACTGCCCATCGATTCTATTGGATGTAATGGTTAAGAAAAAGGTGTAAATCACACGAATCGACCAATGGGTTCCAGAGATATGGTCCTGCGTAAAGTATAAAGAATGCCAGCCAGCGTAACAACATTACGCAGCCGACTTCATTTATTGTTTACAACGTAACGAAGCAGGAATTGCAGCAGGACCCAGAGCGCACGGAGCACAGAGCGGACAGCAGATAACGGAATTGCAGTTTTATTGCTTATAGATTATCAGAACATTTCAAAGGGGACACAGCCCCATTGGATATTAATCTATGGATTAACTACATCATCGTTTTTATCGTTTTAATGCCATTGAAGACCAGTTTAGACCAGACAACGAGGAAGGTAAGTCATTGTTAGCCTAGCGCATGTTAGTACCACTTGTTTTGATGTACGTTTTTGTTGATAACCTCACGAGTTTGTATCTTTCAGTATTGAGGTGGGCACCGTTAGATTCTGTGTCTTTACGATCATAAACAATGTGTTGGATGTGCAGCTAGGATAAGTAATAAGGGAGCTAGGAGTGATTTTAGGTGCAGTAATAGGTTAGCATTTTTCGCTCGGGGCTAATTCAGAGGCTCACTGTAAGAGGATAACAGAGTAGGCCTATATTTTATATTTTTAATTTTTCACAACAGTTGTATTTGGATGGAATGAATACCTATAGTGATAATTCAAAGTAATAAAATGATTTTTATAGTGAAAAAGTTAAAATGGAACTGATGGTTCCCAAATTACCCAGAGGTGAGTCCGCTTGGACTTTATTTTTCTAAACCTCTCTAAAAAGGTCAAATTTCACTTGTTTTACAACAATCTTGATACAGGGTACTTATTATATGTTATAGTTTGGATTCCTAAAGCTTTTAGTCTACTAGCCCATCATTCAAGGGTGGTTTTCACTATAAGTAATGTTTTTTTTTTAGGCGGACATTAGAATTTACATGTTTTTACTGTGTTCCATCTGAATTTACTTTAAAATAAAAACATCTATATTGATTTTGACACTTCTACATACAACTAACAGATGTAACCTTGCTTTGAGAGAAAAGATTATTAATTTACCCCTTTTAGAAGTGAAGATATAGTCTTTGTTGTGTTATGGCGCATTTCCACTGCAACGGGGTAGCCCCGTTTAAGCGTCCCTAAGCGTCCTCGCTCAGGCCTCGGGCTGCCTCGCTGGCCGTCCGAGGCCGTGGCGCATTTCCATTACAGTTTAGGACCTGGGGTAGCAACGCAGTGTAGGCGGGACGATCGGCTTTTTGGGCGGAGCGACGCTGGGTAAAACTGCAGTGGCGTCATTTTCAATGCGACACAACTCACAAAACACACACAACAATGGAGGATGTGGAAGCGATCGTTTACTTGTTTATTGTGAAATCCATGGTGCTGACATGCTGTGCTCTGCATAACGTCTGCGAGAGTCATGGAGAGGACTATGATGATGGGTGGAATGCACCAGCAGCAGAGCCTGGGGTAGCAGTGTATCAAGGTGTCTTTGATGCGCTACCTGAATACCTACATATGCATTGTATTGCATTCATTGTATTGAACATAAATACATCTTTTTTTTTTCATATACATGTGTTTGTCAAATTTTTTAAACAAATGTTATCTGAATTGAATATTTAGTAAATATTTGAATTTCAAGCACCAGTAAGTACTGCCCCATAATAAGAACATTTGAGGAAATATCAAATCATGAAAAGAAAATCTTTCTAATAAATTAAGCGAATATCAAAGCTAACTATAAACATAAATACTAATACTAAAGTGTAAAACACAGCAAAACTATATTCATAAATGCAAGTGTAAAATAGTGTGGACAATTGTAAACATGGATGGAGACTAAAGTATCCACAACATAAAATAATATATTAAATATAACCTCAATCTTTCTTCTAGACATGTTAGAAGCTTGCTTGAATGGGTTATAGGTTTATTTTGTTCTCTCATCTTTGAAATATATAAGGAATGTGTTGTTTGAGTCCAGTAGAACGAGGGTATTTCAATTGAGCAATTTCTACATGTATTATGTATTTATCATGTATTCTTAATACCATTACAAAATAAACATGTAATAATGTTTTAGAGTAGGACCTCAAGCTAGAAAACTCAATTTCTTGCTTTAAATCTCTTAAAAGTAAGGGGCTTTTTCCTAACTGATGGTGTTTGTTATTGCTTTATAAATTAATGTATGTTTATGATTTTTTTATGTTGGGTGCCATTCATTATCAACAAGAGATAAGATAAGTCAAAGAAGTACTTTATTGATGGCAGTATAAAAATACAAATGTTGTATCAAAAAGGCATGCCATTAAACAATAAAAAATAAAAAATGTAAAACTGTATTGCAGCCAGCATAAATATACATGGAATTGTAAATATAAAATGAACATTTTAAAGAAAATAAATAAACAAGGAAGTACAAATGTTGCATTTAAAAATTAACTAGATAAAAAATATATAATATGTACAATAACTATTAAGGTTTTTTGAAGTATCAGGGAGGAGACGGGCCACGTCGGCTGCCCAGTCATGGTGCCGTTCCTGCTGGGCCCGATCCTCTCCTCCTCGTGTCCTCTTGCCTGGGTGACAATAAGATAATAATTAGCAATAAGGAAAACACACAGGACAGGTACAGGTCACACAAGGATATAAGAATAACATGTATAAACAGAACAACAGTAAGGTGAACTAAAGAAAGTTCTGGCCCTAGATGTTTACAATGATTGTGAAAGTGAATTACATTATGTCCAGCCTGTTGATAATGAATATAAATATATGTATATGATAGGATGTCACACACAACTGTACTAGCTGCTTACTAGCTAAGACTTTACTTGTAACAGAGCATTTCCACACAGTGATATAGCTTATTTTAATTACTGACGATGGATGATCCAAGGTTTAAAAAAACAAAACACAATTCCAGTCGTTTTGCCATTTCTATTTCTTACCTAGAACCACACGCTGCGGTGTCGTGATGGCACTCGGTGTTGGTGGTTGAGTCGGTGTCGATTCTTCGGCTGGGGTCCGTTCTGGATTCGATGACGATGTTGTGGACGGAACACTGCCATCAACCGTTGTTCGGGAATGTTCCTCCTCACGAGTCCCAATGTAATCATCTAGAACAGCAAAATGACTTGTTAATTCCACAAACTACTGCAGCACAATACTAAATAGCAACAACAACTATAGAAAAGAAAAACTGAACGTAAACAATGGCACATATGGTGTTAGCAAACAATAGCTCTAGCTAAGGCTATCTGCCTAGGCTATCTGCCTTAGCTAGCTATGTAGCTCTTCGGGGCTCCATAAAAGCACGGGTTGTCGAACATTAATGTAAGGATAAAATAGACTTCTTTGTTAGAAGTGAGCGTACCTTGCAGGGACTCCAGTAAAGCCGTTGCCGTTTTCCCTACATCGCAGGAAAGTCCTCGAAAATCCGCGTTCGGACATCTGTGCAGAGACATCCTGGAACACTTTCACATTTCGCGTTGTTCCGTCGAGCTCCCGCTGGATTTTATCATCCCCAATGAGATGTAGGAACGTCGTCACCTCCTCGGTCGACCACGGTGTGCTGTTCTTCGACGTTGCCATTTTTGTAGCTCCTCCGTTTACAAAATGCTGCAAGCTTGCTTCTTGATATATATGTGACGCGAGGGATGATCTCGCACGCGATCTTGTGACGATTCTCTCTGACCAATCAGCAGTCGAGTGTTGACGTCACAGCCCTGGCCTGGTCTGATAGAACCACGATTTTATGGGGCCGGAAAAAGAGGGAAAAAGTACCCGCTAGCCGGTACTAGGCTATATGGAAATGCCACCAAAAACTGGCCTGGCCGCTTGAGGACGGTTCAGGATGCTTAAACGGGGCTACCCGCTGCAGTGGAAATGCGCCATTAGTGGCATTTTCGAGCCTGAAACCTGAAAAACAGGCTCAGGGCTTAAGAGGTTAAAGAACTAGCGGAAACAGTTCAGAACTGTTTTCTACAGTTCTTTTATCTTATATCCCTTTCTTTCAAGAGGAGGGTCCCGTTAGGGCCCCCCCGAAATACTGGATGTTCCGTCTACACAGAGTTGGACTCAGTTAGACAACTACCACAAATACAATGAAGTACTTTACTGTTGGACTCAGTACTAGTTGGACTTCTCCCACAAGTAGGCTACTATGAAGTTATTTTACTGTGTACTTTCAGTTATTCTCTGTCAAACTCCTGTGGCAGAAAATCATTTTATCTCTCATCAAATATAGCAGAAAACATGCAGTTTGACAGAGGATTAAAACTGTAATCAGAGCCCTCTCATCTGAGCTCCGTTACACACACACAAACACACACACACACACACACACAACACACACACACACACACACACACACACACACACACACACACACACACACACACACACACACACACACACACAGGAGCGGGACACCCTCCTCAACCTGTCCACCATAAATGCCCAACCCAGTCTCACGGCATTTTGTGTTCACCAAGACGATTTTTAATCTATTGATTATGTGTGCACTCATAGAGCATGCGCAACTTTAACCACGCCGCCCAAAAGGCTCGTTCACATTAAGCACGTGAATTTGCGTACACGTAACAGCACCGCGCGTTCATGACAGCATAGTACTGGATTTATATTAACGAGGCGGCAGTTAGCAGCTAGCGGCTAGCTAGTAAATGATGCTAAGTTACACATCAATCGTTATGTACTTTTATATTACGCTGACACAACCCAGTCTCACGACATTTCGTGTTCACCAACACGATTTTTAAGCTATTGATTCGTGTTCACCAACACGATTTGCCCCTTTTTTTCGTGTTGCACAGCACGATTTTAAAAGCAATGTATTTCTACTGCCTGCAGCACGTATTTTTCTCCGGTCGGTTCGAGGAAGACCGGAAGCTGTGTAGTTCATAAAAACATGTTCTTACTCAATATCAAGCCACAGTTGTTGCTTTTATTTGAAATCGTATAATTTCGGACTTTTGTTGCCGTCTGTGAGGAAAATAAATGGGGCTCAGGATACTGAAATCTGTATTTTTTAAATCTTTTTTTCCTTCTAATTTGTTATTCTTTTCAAAATAACACACTGTTATTTACTCACCAATAACACTCAATTATCCTTGCTTTTATTTATTGGTTTAATTCCATAATCTTGGGCTTTTTTGACGTCCGTCAGGAACTGAATTTCAAAATAAAAATAACCGGAAACAGACGTAGGCATTTCGAGCGATTACCCAATATCCTCAGCTATGGTTTTAAGCTCGTTTATTAGATGTTTTAGCCGCAATGCATGCTGGGATTTGGTGTTTATATGATATGAAATCCGGAAAACATTTTAAAAGAATAAAATAATACTTAATTCCGAGTGTTCTTGCTTTTCTCTTTGAAAGTCATCACATAATGGCATTGTAATACACGGTTCGGCTGCATTGTATATTACAGATCTGCCGTTGTTCTTTATTTATAGAGCCCTGATGAGATGACCTTTGGAAAAACTGAGAAAATGCCGCCGAAACTGAATACTTGACGTGGATCATAAATATATTCAACAATTAAACAACATCTTCAATTTCTCTTCACACAATACGTCTCCTTGCAGTATCAACACTAATTCGGCTGACTTTTACATTTGATCTAATTCACAGATAGGTTATATTTACACCATAACGGTGCACAGCTGATATAAAAGGACTGTAGTTTTTAAAGATATTACTGATTTTCTTTGAATGTAAGAATGTAAATACTGAGTCTGAAATAGTATAGCAATATGCTGTAAAATTATGTGAAAGCATGAATAAAACGTGTCCTACACTAATAATACAAAGTTATTATGGCTGTGTGTACCTTGTGTGCACCGCCTAGTGGTTAAAGCACGTTATTAGGGCCTGAGCACATAGTGCAAAGACCTATTGAAATCGTCAGTATTATTATTCTTCTGTTACCGGTTCTGCACTTTCGACATGTTTTTGAGGGGGTTACGACACTATTCATGTAGCGATATTTGGCAACGCCGCCAGGACCGGTGAAAATGTTAACATTCTGGATTCGATGGGAGAACATTTTTCAACTTGCTCTCTAGCGCCACCTGTGTAAATTCAGTGTTTCGAAAAATTTACAAAGTCGCAGCGTAAGTCTGACGGACCTGAAATTTTGCACACTTATCCGGGTGGAGCAGCTCTACATATTATCCTCTCATATCCCGAAGCTCCGCCTACTTTGATTTTTTTTAAATTAGCATAATGTGAAAGACATTGAAATATTAACTTAAATTCCAATTTCTTGATTTTCCAAACCAAACTTAGTGCACAGCATCAATGGAGGGGCAGACACATTACCGTACAAAGTGAGCACGAGGTGTGGAAAAATGTGGCCGACATCAATCAAAACGTATTAGCAAAAGGGTGTGGCCTACACATAAATGCTCACAATTCATCCAAAATGTATCCAAATATCACAGATTTCGGTGGATAGGTTCAGTGTGTCTTGGGGAATAGGCACAACAAACAATGTTCATTTCGAACAATAGGGGGCGCCAAAAACACAACTAATTTATATCTCAAGAACCGATGGACTAAAAAAATATATATTGTCATAGACATACTGGCAGGGTGAGTATAAACTGAGATTTAAAGGGTCGCAACCAATGAAAAATGTGGGCGTGTCCTATTCAGTTTTTTCTCGAAATCGAAGGGTTAAAAAATGTACCGAGCCATAAGTAAGGGAGAAAATGAGTTACGGCCTTTAAATTCGGAACGCATGTCACAGCCCACAACCTTTTCCAGACTGTAGAAAAAAATCGGACGTTTTAGCAAATATGTCTCAGTAGCGCCCCCTATTGTGCGGTAGTCAAATATAGTTTCTTTGAACTACCCGAAACTTGGCACAGAGATTCCTCATGGAAATGCGGACATATTTCAAAATGGCTTCCATTATCTCCGCCCCCCATGAAGTCGGCCATTTTGAAATATGTCCATTTTAAGCGCAATTTCGCATACTTGCCCTAGGAAAATGATCGGAACAATTTCAAACCAGGACAAGATCAGCCCATATCCAATGTGATGCTAAATTGCAAATGAATAGTCGACTGCTCAAACGGGGAGCTCGTAAGCTAACGGAACATGTACCAATTTTGACGATTTAAATGCCACAAAATCGCTAAAATGACTTTCGGACGCAAAACTTGGAACACACGTCACAACCCACGTCTTTTTCCAGACTGTACAAAAAAAATGTACATTTTTGTACACCAGCTCAGTAGCGCCCCCTATTGTGTGATAGTCACATATAGTTTCTCCAAACTACCCCAATCTTGCCACAGACATTACTGATGGAATTGCGGACATATTTCAAAATAGCTTCCATTAGCCCCGCCCCCCAGAAAGTCGGCCATTTTGAAAAATCTGTGTTATTCATGCATTTTAAGCGCTTTTTCGCAAACACCTCCTCGGGAAAAGATCGGGAAAATTCCAGTCCAGGACAAGTTAAGCCCATATCCAATATCATGTTAAATTGCGAATAAAATAGTTGCTATCTCAATCGAGGCGAACGTAAGCTAACAGAGAATGTACCATTTTTGACGATTTACATGTCTCAAATGACTCCAAACTACTCGCATATAGTTTTCCAGATATTCACGAAACGCTGTATACACATTACTATTATGATGGCACACAAATTTACCAGCAACAGCTCTGCTTATTAATTTCCCACATTAACCATAAACACCCAATACATATAAAACTCCTAAACAATGTATGGTGAAATGTTTTCCATCTTTGTTTTTCTATCTACGACTACAAACAGTATTTCCACTACAAGCACAACAGTAACACATCTTTCTATGCAATACAATAGAACAGTATGTGTTCACAGCCAATCCATGATTTAATGAGTATTTCCTTTGTGCCAAGAGCTGATTTAGTATATTGCATCAACGACCTTTTCAATTAAATTGACAATTATTTTGTGTAATTAATAGTGTGTGAAACCAGGCAGAGTGAGTGACATGGTGTTCATTTCCACTATGCCAAAGCAGTTTACAGTTGCTGATGGTGTAAGGTAATATATATTGTCCTAAGTAATTGTATGTAGCTGTGTTCAAAGGAGTACACGTTACAAGGCCGTGCGGGGGGAGCTGCCAGACCCAGATGTCCTCAAAGTCAGCGAGGTATACAAGGACCTCTCAGCAGACATCTCACCACGAAAAAAAAACGAATGGCTCACTACTCAACTCAATCTTGTGCACAGAGCCTATAGAACACATAATTTAAACCAGCAGGATGTAAACAGCCGGTCTGATTTAGTGCCATGTGATTATCCTGTAATGAGTAACATACACAGTGTTGATCGACTATATAAACAGTTCATTTATTGTCTCGATACATGTGTTGTGTAAGACATTTGAATCAATTTGATACGTCAATATTAAATGTACCTTTATTTTGAAAAACTTTATTGTGAATGACAAACCGGATGTCACATTTCCGGTATTTCCGGTTTAGGGAGAGACTTAATTCAGGTAGCTTGCCTTGGCTGTCTGTGTGCGCGGAGGTTTTGTCGTCAACAGACTCATAAAACTACCCACTTCTCGGTACATAGAAACCCTGCTCCACGGTCAAACGTGAGTAATATCGCAATTGGTGTGTTATACTGAAATGTGATGACCTATACATTATACTTTATTTATATATATGTATGCTTTTCATTGGAACACGCGGTGGGTGGGTGCAGTGCTAATGCTAATACCTAGCGCCACTTGTTTTGATGTACGTTTTTGTTGGTAACCTCGCTAGTTTGTATCTTTTAGTGTTGAGGTGGGCACCGTTAGATTCTGTGTCTCCTTGCGGTCATAAACAATGTGTTTGATGTGGAGCTAGGATAAGTAATAAGGGAGCTAGGAGTGATTTTCGGTGCAGTAATAGGTTAGCATTTTTCGCTCGGGGCTAATTCAGAGGCTCACTGTTAGCATTGTGTGTTTTTTGTGAAAAAATAAATGAAAAAGATCAGTTAAATTAGTTTTTTTCCCGTTCTATGGATATAAAATATTCATAGTTTATTAAATATTAAGCTTCCTTAGACGTTGTTTCCTGAAAATGACGCGATTACGGGTCCGTGGGGCCTAAGACGATAACAGAGTATGTTTTATTTTTATTTTATTTATTTTTTCACAACAGTATTTGGATGGAATGAATACCTATAGTGATAATACAAAGTAATAAAATGATTTTTATAGTGAAAACGTTCAAATGGAACTGATGGTTCCCAAATTACCCAGAGGTGAGGTGGACTTTATTTTTCTAAACCTCTCTTAAAAAGGTCAAATTTCACTTGTTTTGCATCAATCTTGATACAGGGTACTTATTATATCTTATAGTTTGGATTCCTAAAGCTTTTAGTCTACTAAACTCATCATTCAAGGGTGGTTTTCACTATAAGTAATGTTTTTTTTTTAGGCGGACATTAGAATTTACATGTTTTTACTATGTTCCATCTGAATGTACTTAAAAATAAAAACATCTCTATGGTACGGTGGCCCTGAAGTGCAAGAAACCACAGCATTTCACAAAACACAACAGAATTTCACAAAACACAACAGCATTTCACAAAACACAACAGCATTTCACAAAACGCCACAGCATTTCACAAATTGCCACAGCATTTCAGAAAACACAACAGCATTTCACAAAACGCCGCAGCATTTCACAAAACACCACAGCATTTCACAAAACACCGCAGCATTTCACAAAACACTGCAGCATTTCACATTGGACGGAAAGGGTATTCCTTAGGGAGAACACTTATTGTTTGTGATATTGTTTGTGGACAGAGCCAGCCAGAGAAGCACTGCTGTGATTGGTTGTTTTTGCTGCCAATCAAGAAATGACTTTGTGATTGGACCAACACATCAGCCGTTAGCTGTTAGCACACACTCAGAGCTCACAGCTCCTCATATCTGTTCAGAAACTGGACAAAAGTTAAAGATATGCAAAACACAGACTGTCTATGTCATGGAATACAGTCGCTGCTTTATTTATGTCTGTATGATGTTGTTGTGAGTGTGGACGGAGCAGCTACAGGTTAGTTTAGCCTGATCGATCCGATTCCGATAGGATTTACATGGAGATCCGGCCCGCCCCCTCTCCAGCGTCTTTTTTGAATCACAGGAGTAAACACAGAATTAATGCTTTATTAATTCATGGTTTTTAAGGGGCTTATCTCCATGTAAATACTATGGTAGACTATCCAGTTACTAAATCAGCCTACTATCACCTAAAGAACATATCTAGGATTAAAAGACTAATGTCACAGCAGGATTTGGAAAAACTTGTCCATGCCTTTATCTTCAGTAGACTCGACTACTGCAATGGTGTCTTCACAGGTCTCACGAAAAAATCTATGAGAAAGCTGCAGCTGATTCAGAACGCCGCTGCTCGAGTCCTCACTAACACTAAGAAAGTGGATCACATCACTCCTGTTCTGAAGTCTTTACACTGGCTTCCTTTGTGTCAAAGAATAGATTTCAAAATACTGCTGCTGGTTTATAAAGCACTGAAGGGTTTAGGCCCAAAATACATTACTGACCTCCTGCTAAACTATGAACCATCCAGATCTCTCAGGTCTTCAGGGACTTGTCAGCTTTCTGTCCCCAGAGTCAGAACTAAACATGAAGAAGCAGCGTTCAGTTATTATGCTCCAAATATCTGGAACAAACTCCCAGAAACCTGCAGGTCCGCTGCAACTCTGACTACTTTTAAATCCAGGCTGAAGACTTTTCTTTTTGTCGCTGCTTTTAATTGAACTATTCATATCTTAAACTGCACTGTAACTTTTATCCATGTACTTTTTCTTGTAATGTTTAATTGAACTATTTATATTTTAGACTGCACTGTAACTTTTATCCATGTATTTTTCCTTAATGTTTATTTGATTAGCTTTTCTTTTTTAATGCTTAATGTCTTTCATTTTTTTTTTTGTAAAGCACTTTGAATTGCCTTGAGTTGAAAAGTGCTCTATAAATAAACTTGCCTTGCCTTGCCTTACCCAATATTCGCATCGCTCTAATCGCTTGAGTTTCACCGCGGCTGTCAGCTGTGTTTGCTCCTGTCATTCAAACAAGACGCGCTGTAGAGGGGGCGGGAAGTATCTCCATGTAAATCCTATAGGAGATACCAACTACCACAAAATGAACATATTTGACAGTGATTTAATTGTAATACACGTTTCAAAGTGATGCCGAAGTAACTAATACTGATAACGGTTAGTAAAAACCATGAATTAATGCTTTGACAAGTCTGCAGACAAGACGGCAGGCGAAAAGCTTTTAAAATGCGTGTTTTCAGAATGGAATCGGATCCATCAGGCTAAACTAACCTGTAGCTGCTCCGTCCACACTCACAACAACGTCATACAGACATAAATAAAGCAGCGACTGTATTCGCCATCTGTGTTTTGTACATATTTAACTTTTGTCCAGTTTCTGAACAGATATGAGGAGCTGTGAGCTCTGAGTGTGTGCTAACGGCTGATGTGTTGGGAGGGACTGGTTGGGACATATTGCGCTGTCGGACGTTGACCAATCACGAAGCGTAATTTCTTCACTGGCAGCAAAAACAACCAATCACAGCAGTGCTGTCTGGCTGCCTCTGTCCAATCATAAACAAGAAGTGTTCTCCCTACGGAATACCCTTTCCGTCCAATGTGAAATGCTGTGGTGTTTTCTGAAATGCTGCGGCGTTTTGTGAAATGCTGTAGCGTTTTGTGAAATGCTGTTGTGTTTTCATTTTAAGTCATACGCTAATATTAACCAATACACAGCTTCAATTATTACTTTACTTACCTTGACCACATAACAGCTGTATTGAAGGTTTGCTTTTTGATCAATAAACACAACAACAAAAAGCAAACTCCACTGGTATGGAACATACATGGCCTAATATCAAGAGGAGATGCGTTTATTGAGTAAACAAACAGTCAAGGGCAGAACGTCTGCACAACCCACTGCACCGCACGCCACGGTTAACCTGTTAAGCCGGCGGGGACCCTGGTTTTTTTTTCCACGACACTGTGTCTCAGAGCATCTTAATATTTAAAAACCTATTAATGTGTTATACCAGATTAAAGAGAAGAATCTCAGCTAACTGACGATAAGAACTATTTTTACCGAAACAAAACAAAAGTCTCACAAGAAGCGTTAGCATTAGCCCTTAGCTAAAACGGGCAAATGCTACTTCCGGTGCTAACTAGCAAAAACGACCTTTAAAACTTAATAGCCGCGTTCACACTGCGGTACTTTTCCCACAAAGGTTCATGCGAACTTAGTTCATGCGAACTCTTTAGTTCGCATGAACTAAGTACAGATCGCGTTCACACCAGAAAAAGTCCCTGGGGGTGGATTAGGCAAATGAAGCCGCTGACGTCACTTCTTCTTCTTCTGCTTTGGGTTTACTGGCAGGCCGCAAACCACTTCACGGCGTATACTGCCGCCCAAAGTCCCCGGCCGGAAGTCCCCGGAGTTGGGGACTGGCTTCAGTAGAAGCTGCTGGGACTCCCAGCAGCTTCTACTGAAGCCTTCCAAGTAAATCGCCAGAACGCCGACACCTCCTCATCTCCACCGCTCCCATGTTTTATTTTGTGTTGCCATAAGTTAGTCTCTCTGCGTTTCTGCGCTGGGCTAATGCTAATGCTAATAATGCTAATGCGAGGATAATAAAATGGCGGCTTCACAAAACTTTTTGGGAGTTTTACGGGCCGTGGTTTACAATCCGCCCAGCCAATCAGACATATAGCTCTTTTCTCCCAAAAGAGCCGGTCGAAAGTCCCTGCTCTCTAGCAGGGACTTTCGAGGGGGTAAAAAGGTTTGCATGAACTACTTTTAGTACCGGCTCTTTTTGGTGTGAACGCGATCATGAACTAAGTTCACATGAACCTTTGTGGGAAAAGTACCGCAGTGTGAACGCGGCTAATGTTTTATGCACAAACTACATATCATCTGAAAGCTGATACTCCACAGATTATTTTTGTTATAAGTATCATCACTGTAGGACACAAACTCACTGAGCTATCAGCCAGAACAGAGAAGAAAAAAAACAACAGTTTTCAAAACCATAACAATAAGTATGTCTTACCGTTGCTGTTTTGTGATCAAAGCTCTTGTTCAAGGGAATAAAAACGCTGCTTAAGCTTAATCCAATGTCTCTTAGTCACTTTAGAATTGTTCCTGATAATCTATCATTACATTCATGGCAGCAGAGTAGGTATAAAGTTTTGCAGTCCCGAGCTAATGCTGTCTCACGTGCTGTTTACGCAAACCTCTCTCTACTTGACGTAAGTGTTTAGCGGGACTTACTAACTGTCACTCGATTCTATTGGCTCCAACGGTTCAGAAAAGGTGTCAATCACCCAAATCGACCAATGGGTTCCAAAGATATGATCCTGCGTAGTATAAACTATGCCCGCTCCATTACGCATTACGCAGCCAGAAGGGAGAGCTTCACCACCGAGGCGAGCAGGTGCTAGAGATGCTAGCTGACGATAGCGGGGCTTTGATCATACCAAATGACTCTTCGTCGGATGATGAAGATCTCCTCCAGCTAGACCTGGATCCGGGCAGTAGTGACTCGGATGTTGAACTTCCACCACGGGAAAGGTATGTAATCTCTCTGTTTTTATATATTACTTATGTGTTTGGTGGAACTGCGTCACAGTGCTAGCTTAGCCAAGAAGCTACAGGAATGATTAGGCAAAATGCTAAATAGTTTTACTTGTCTTTTTGGAGTTACATTTTCTAAATGAATGGCCAGTGAATGAATATATACATGTGTTTACTTATTTATTTGGTGTAATATTATTTATTTATAGTCCAATATTATCCTTTTTATATATTACTTTTGTGTTTGGTGGAACTGCATCACAGTGTTAGCTTAGCCAACAGGAATGATTAGCCAAAATGCTAAATAGTGTTACTTGTCTTTTTGGAGTTACATTTTCTAAATGAATGGCCAGTGAATGAATATACATGTGTTTACTTATTTATTTGGTGTAATATTTCATTTATAGTCCAATATTATCCTATAAGTATAAGCCAGTGAATTAATCTAATCTCTTTGTTTTTCCACATTTGTTAGATGCAGCAGGACAAAGCCACACACCCAGAAGACTGTCAGGGAGCAGCTTGCTGCAGAATTGTTGGAGTTTGCTGAAGGCCCTGCTGAAGGCCCTGCATCTCCACCACCCCCTCCTCCACCACTCACATGCATGCCCGAGTATTATGGGGAAGATGCAGTCCGGGACACGAACGTTTGCGAAATTACGAACGGCTCATTTTGGAGGACACGCGCGCATCTGCTTGACGCCGGGACGACCAGCGACCCTCCCCTACAGGCGCTCGGACGCGAAGGCCCGCCCACAACTGCGTGCACGTCTGTGACCGCAGTTTTAATTAACATTGGAATTTACTGTGTAAGCAGCCGCGAGGGGGAGAGCTTTAGAGAGCTCTCTCCTGAAAGACTGAGAGGCTCTGATAACCTCAGCTCAGTGAGGTAAAGGCACACCTTTATATGATCATTATAGTTATAAAAAAATAAGAGAACAGATGAAAAACAGGTATAAAATACTGACAGTACAAAAAATGTGTTATTAATAAACAAGAATACAGAGTGATTTGTAAAATATCCATAAAGAAAAAGAAAATCTGCTTACAGTTCTGTTTCATCAGAGGCGAGACCAGGAGGAAAAAAAGATTAAAAAAAAAAAATTCATACACTTAAAAACTATTAATTTGAAATATCGTTGTTGTTGTTAGCTTCTGGTGCTAGCGAGCTAGGCTAACGGATATAAGGAGTTTTTTCAACAACAAAGTGGAGGAGAGTCCTCTCCTGTCAGACTGAGAGACTCAGTGAACTAAAGGACTCTCTCAGTGTTATCTCAGTGGGTCTCAAACGGTTTGGTCACCATTAATGTAAACAATTGTTTCCGAGGCACACGTTTATATGATCATTATAGATATAAAAAAATAAGGGAATAAATGAAAAACAGGTATGAAATACTATATGACATTAAAACAAGAATAAAGTTTAAAAGGGTGATTTGTAAAATATCCATAAAGAAAAAGTAAATCTGTTTCTGTTTCAAATGGGTGTTGTGAGATGTATCCATAGATCTCCTAATGTTGCTCTCAAAGTGCACCAGATTGATGCTTTTAACTTCAATATAAAAAAAAAAAAGTCTTCCCGGGGGTGCATGCCCCCGGACCCCCCTAGAGGAGCCCCCCCCCCACTTAAATCATGTTCAAATGGATAGGAAACTAAATACAGTTGCCTACATCTTGTGTCAATATCTTTGTTTTTGTGGTCATGCCACAACCATGGACGTGCGAATCATAGTGAGTGTCTGGATTTTGGGGGGGGGGGGGGGCGCCAGCTAAAATCTTGCCTAGGGCGGCAAATTGGTCAGGGCCGGCCCTGGTTTAAGTCATGGATGTTTAAAGTTTAACTTCTTCATATGTCTAATATTATAGTTAACTTTTCATTCAGGAAGTATGACGCTGCGCTGTCAGTACGCTTCTCCATGTCTGTGATTGGTCGAATGCTCCAAATACCACCCCTTGCAAGTGAACGTGCACCTAACTAGATAGGGCACGGCTGGCTTGAGCGATCCACTTGATAACCCGCGTCGTAGGACCGTTTAGCGAGAGCGCGTATTTTTTGGATTAGGCCAACCGGCTAACTCAAACATATCCAGGTTAGGTTGAACCGGCTTCGTAGTACAGGCCTCTGCTCTACCGAAATCAGTCGGAAGTCGCAAAGTCTCATTTCAAAATAAACGTGGATTTGCGTAAAAATAAAAATAAATAGTTTTTCGGGGTTCAGGTGTTTTGTTTGATTTTAAAATAAACAAAGTCTTGGCTTTCAGAATATGAAACTTTTATTTCCAAAATCACACAATAAATACATGTTTGAAGCTTGTAAAGGGAAGATGACAGCTCTCCCTCGCCACTCTGCTGTTCCGCAGCACCGCCCCCCACTCCCTCCGCTGACATTATGAATGTAAGGCCTGGCAATTGTAGCTTGCTGGTAAAACATGTGTAGCCCCTTGATGCCATGCTAAAACAATCTTAATAATGTTTAAAAGTCACCGTTGAACCTCAATCTCTTCGTTGACATCATCCAGATTATTTAGCAGAAGGTCATTTTCCGCTTTCAAACCATCCAAGTGATCGAATGTCGCCACATAAGACCGACCCTTCTTTAAAACTCCAAGCTCTAGATTAAGATGGAGGCGTGTGGCGTAGTGGATTAGTGCCTAGGTGTTGGGATCAGGGGGTCACAGGTTCAAACCCCACTGCAGTCAGCATGTCGTTGTGTCCCTGAGACTCTTCACCCCAAATTGCTCCTGTGGGGATTGTCCACAGTATTGAGTATGTAAGTCGCTTTGGATAAAAGTGTCTAACAAGTAACATGTAATAATAAAAAAAGAGATCAATTTTATTGAATTAAAATAAAGTTATTATGTTAATAATGTTTTATTTATTTTTTAAATCGTACATTTGGGAAAACCCGGCGCTCCCGGAGAAAACCCGCTATGCCACGGACAAGTTAATGAACTTTAACCCGTGGTATTTATCTCGTGGCAATTGTAGCTTGCTGCAAGAATATCTAAGCCCCCTGATGTCATGCTAAGACATTTTACTAATGTTTTTTTTTTTTAAATCGTACATTTTGGGAAAAACCCGGCGCTCCCGGAGAAAACCCGCTATGCCACGGATAAGTTAGTGGCTTTTATCTCCTGGCCTGCTGAGCTCGATTCTCCTGAACCGTTTTCATGTGTTCACGGAAGTCATTGTCAACGGTGACGATCTTCACATTCAAGCCGTTCATTCGGTCTTGATCTTCTTGGACCCTTTGTCCGAGATCGCCGTTTGGATTCTGATCCGCGGTGTTTTTGGCCTGCTGAGCTCTTTTCTCCCCAAACGTTGTCATGTGTTCAAGGAAGTCATTGTGAACGGTGACGTTGTTCACATTCAAGCTGTTCATTCGGTCCTGATCGCCGTTAGGATTCTGAACCGCTGTGTTTCTTTCCCTCAGCGGCTCATCACACATAGACTGCAGGTCGTTCATCTTTTCCTGCAGGGTTTTGTTCTGAGAAAGACCCTTCCTCAAAACACCAATCTCTAGGTTAAGTTCCACGAGATCCTTCCCCATGGCGGCACTATCACACCCCAAGGTCTCGTTGGATGCCTTCAAAGCCTCGTAGTTGATCATGAGATGCTTTTCCTTGTGAACCTCATTGCTCAAACCCTGGATCTTGTTCATCATCTTGTTTTTCTGTCACCATTGCGTTGTAACTTTCCCTAATGGTGTCCTCGTTCTCAAGTTCTTGGCACAACTCGACTTTCTTTTGTTGCAACAATTGGATTTGCTGGAAAATCAACTCTTTTTCTTCCTTCGCAATTTCGTATGACACCTGAAGATCCTCGAAACCCAGAAGCCTCTTTGAAAGCTCAAAGATCTCTTCTTGCAAGTCTTCGATTTGGCTCCTTTCCTCATATTTCGACCGGTTCATTTCGTCCATCTCAAACTGCACCATGCTTTCATTTTCAAGCTCCCTGCAGAGATCGTCCACTTCCTGCCGCAGAGCCTGGTTCTTCTGTAAAACCGTCTCTATCTCTGCCTTAGACACTTGGAAACGATCCTGAAGTTGCTCTTTCCTTTGCTTGAGACACTCAAGTTCTTCCTCAAGGCCACCATTTACTCTGATGGTTTCCTCTGCGTCACTTCTCAATGCATCGAGCGTTTCCTCTGCAGCAGAATAGCATTGGATCGATGAACGCACCTCTTTAATCTGTGCTTCGAGCTCTCTCCGTCCACGTAGTGCAGCTTCATGCTCGGCTTTGATCGCATCGATGCTATCCAGCTTATCTATCTGGTCAAACATCTGTCCCTCGAGGATCTGTCGTTCATGCTCCAATTCCTTGTTTGTCTGGATTAGTCCCTGGAACATCGCCTCTACGGTAACGTTATTTTCGATCTTCTCACTAAGAACCCTCACTACTTTTTCGAGGTAGGCACACTTGCGCCTCGCGACATCTCCCTCGGCCTTCAGAGCGTCAAACTGCTCCCCCAGCGCTGGAAAGCTGCCGAACTGTTTTTGTATGGATTGTATTTTCACATGTAGGGTCTTGAGATGTTCTTGAACTTCCCCAAGACTCCTCCTAACTCCAGCGTAGTCACCTCCCAATTCCACTTGTTCCTTATTGCAGGACATGTTTTTTTAAGATGACAATGATACACACACAGTAGCAACTGGTAATACCTAACTGTTTCTTCACGGGGAAAAAACAGAATTTCGTGGTGTGTTGTCGGACTTTTGTGCAGGCTACGGATGCTCCAATCGCCACTGTCTGCAAACAAGAACCCGTGGGATCACCACATATGTTTATGTTTGCTCAGTCTAATAAACCCATAACATGGTTGTGAAAGAATACCAAAGCTGAGGCTGGACGATGATTGATTGTTGGTGGGCCTTGTGTCACCGTGTGTCTTATTGGTTTTGTGTTATACTGTATTTTATTGTGTGCAGCTGGTCCTTATCTCCAAGACACATTTAAAACAAATAACCTTGAACCTTGAAGCCCCATCTCTCCCCACCTGCTCCTGCTTCCTACATCCCCTCCACACCACACCAAGTTGTTCTTCTTAATAATAATAATACATTTATTTTGGGGGGCCGCCTTTCATAACACCCAAGGACAACTTATAGGGGCATAGGGGCAATATAGGGAACAATTTAAACAGTGGATTTTGTGATATATCAGCTGGGGTGAGACAAGACAAACCACAAATGGACTAGAGAAGGACACATGGTACAGTTTATATTATTCTTGGTCTTTTTTCAATCACATATTTCAAAGGTTCTGGATTTGTTTACAAATCTCGAAACTAAATACAAAACTAGGATGATATGAAGATCTCATGTCAAAAATAATTGTGATAAATTAGACAGAACTGGCCTGTCTGTGAGCACATTTTATGTTGGTTTGGTTCTTCTGATAAAGGTGTGAATATCTAAATAATATACCAACATATGCTATTGTCATTAGTTGTGTCCCTGTTCTTCAAGCTAAGGCATTGCTAAATTAACAACTCTTGGCTTACAGAGTGGTAACATGAGACCGATTTTTATATATAAAATATAAATGTATTTTACTTTTATAATTTATTTATAATTTATTTTAAATATTAACAATATAATAAAATAAATGGAAATATATACACCGGCAAATATTTAATATAAATACCTTGTGTGTGTGTATAGCTATTGCTTTATCTGATTAATGTTATTTTCATATGAAAGTCCATGATTATAAGTATGCAGTATCATAACTACATCTTTGATGTTTTTAAAAAACCAAACCGTTTGAAAATTGGTTGAAAATTGAGCAAGCTATGGTTATTTAAATAGTAAACCATAATGTTATGAATGAGAGAACTGCCTGTGGCAAGATGGCGGCCAAGTGGCAACGTCGGTCTCCATTGGCCAGCAGCGCGGGTGAGTCATCTGGTGTTTATATATATCTATGGGGTCCACCATATTGAGGGCTGTTCCAAAGCAACGAGTGTGGAGGGGGAGTGGGCTATCAAGCCCTCAAACAGCGAGTCTGCAGCGGTGCTGACTTGAGACCGGTCTCTACCAAGCCCCCAGGAAGTGCACCGGACTCAGATGGAAATATTCGTGCTGGCCAAACGGCGGTACTGCACATCCGTTTGGTTGCCAGGCCCGGAAACACTTTTTCCCATTGACTTACATGAGGAAAGAATGGTCTGTAACTCGTTGGATAATTTTTTTTAAACTAAATAAACTACGCAGTATGAACACTTGTATAGCCCTTATTAAAAACATTCGTTCCTCAAGTTGTAAAAATGTGCTAATAACGTTATTCTGAGAGTTATTTCCCTCGGCATTATGAACGCGCATCTAACCCACGGGACCGCGCCGCCCGGCACGTTCATGTTACGTGTTCAGCACTACATGAGTTTCTCTTTACCCATGGATGCACAATAACAACGGACCCATATCGCCTTACGGCCCGTCCACACTACAGCGTCGACAGCGTCGGAAGCGTCGACAACTCCAATCTGCCCATTCACTTTGAATGGGGTGACGTCACGTTGCCTCGCTTTTTCGTCGAACTGAATTGTGGGTAGTAGAGCGGTCCGTCTTCGCCATCAGAAGTTGAACATTGTTCAACTTCTGACGCCGGAGACGCCGGCTGAGACAGCTCAAGCCGTAGCCAATCAAATCGCGTCTAAAGTGGGAGAGATATCCCGCCGTTCATTTCTATATTTCAAAAAAAGTTGGAGGAGAAACTAATTATCGCTGTAGCAAATCACCCGGTTTTGTATGACCAGACCCTCTTCACCTACCGGGATACAAACCGGAGGAACCAGGCATGGAGGGAGGTGGCAGAGACAGTGGGTGAAACTGGTAGGTTTTCGCCTGTTTGGAGAGTTTATATATATATTGCTCCCATAAAATCCCCGGGGGTTTTTGCTTTGTATGTCGGGGGCGGGAGATTCATGTGATTGGTTGTTGGTCGCGTTGCTTGAATAAAATCCCCAAGCTACAGACACGCCCAGCTCCAAGCTTTTTTTGAAGCTGTCGTGTGGACGCTCCGTTACTGCCAGCCCACGGAGCTGTAATAATGGATATATTGCACATGTTTGCTGTAATTCATCATTTGTAAAATATTATACTACATGGGCTGTATGATGTAAATCTTGTACCGTAAATGTTGTATTAAATAAAGTTAATATTACCGACGTAGATTAACGTTCCTGTAGCTTCTTATTGCACTAACAAGTTTATTGCACTGTGTATATATATATATATATATATATATATATATACAGTGCAATAATTCTTTCATGCTAAATGAAGCTCTGTTGGAGATCACTAGATCCTGTTACAGCATAATAGAAGTACATAACGATTGATGTGTACATTAGCATAATTACTAGCTAGCCGCTAGCTGCTAACTGCATAATAACAAGCCATTACCATGCTGTCATGAACGCACGGTGCTGTTACGTGTATGCAAATTGACGTGCTTGATGTGAACGAGCATGTTGGTTAAAGTTGCGCATGCGCTATGAACACACATACGGGTAGGCTACTTCTCAGGCATGCCGGGTAATCTGTGACGTTTCACTCTCTCAAAAGTTGCGCCATTTTATCATAATGCGCTCATGAGCAACTCTCATAGGAATGAATGAGGCCCCGCCTCCCACACTGTATCCAGTTCTTATTATACATCCATGGTCTCTACCTGACCGGAGTCACGCTGTGTGTGTCCATCAGGAAACACGCTGTTTACAAGTAGTTCCAGCAAACATCCACTGATAAACTGCGATGTTAACAACCTCATGATAACCTCATATGTTTTTAACTTAGGATCGTACCTGTGTTTAGTCTAGAAAAAGGTAAATGTGTGCATTTTATTATAAAGTTGTGTATATTTACAGACTGTTGCAAAAACTAAGAAGCTTATAAACATCAGGTTTAAAACTAAAAGAGCTTTGAAACACAATGAAAGATGTTTGGAGTTTTATTTGAGTTATTCATTTAAACTTTTCGTCTAAGAGATGCTGATTTGAAACCGTTGTTACATACAGTTACGGCATTTCCTGTTGGGGGGAGATGGGTCTGGCTGCAGACCGCAGCAAGGAGGCGGATCGTATAGGGGCGGATCGTATAGGGGCGGATCGTATAGGGGTGGATCGTATAGGGGCGTTTCCTAACTTTTTTTATCCAATAGCAACTTAAGGGATTCCAGCTGCTTTTATAAATCCTCGCAGAAGAAGTCATTGTTCTAGTGATGGGAATTCCGGCTCTTCTTGGTGAGGCGGATCATTTGGCTCGGCTCACCAAGAAGAGCCGGCTCTTTCGGCTCCCAAAGGGCTCTTCAGTTTACCACATATTATACCTTTTAATTAAATCAAATGTAGCCCTGTTTTGACTAATGATTTATATGTGTACACATATATCACTTAAACTATTCAATACATCCTTTGTACTGAAGTATTCAAAAGTAAAAATTACATGTTTAATATAAATTATTTGCTGTGGCCAATTGTTTTCATTGCATTTACAGACCCGTGTAACTCTCTGATACCATCCAATGAATGCATTGACGGTCTTTGTGTAGCTTGTAGAACCACGCTACACAAAACAGATAGCAACACCTATACAAACTATTTTAAAAAAGGGGCTACTATATCAACCTATATAAAGTATATACATATAGTTTTTCTCCAGGAGACGGGAGCGTGCTTTGAGATCAGCTGCTAGGCTGCAGCGGGGAGAAGAGGGGGACAAAAAGAGATCTCCGTCCTCCGTGTTTTATTCTTATAGAAGTAAGAAGAGAAGTAATGGGGCAGAAACCCTCCTTTTTACGCAGCGGTCCAGACATAGACATCAAACGGCGACACATATTCAGTTGCCAGTTACTTTTGGCATTAGGGCAGGGATATCTAGCTACTTTCCAAGGTTTGACATAATGAATTGTGCTACTTTTAAAGCAAGCAACGATGTTTTCAAATCTGTAATCAAAAAGCTCCTCAAAAACACTATAGAAGCAGTTCCTGCCGTTGTTACGTTAGTTCAAACAGTAACAACGGACTACTTTTCTTAGCGGATGCATGTCAATTTAAATCAATACATAAAACTATTTTTTAAATCAATAAAATATTTTTCTAAATCCATAAAAGCATTTCAATTATTATTGGGAGTCATGTCGTTACTTTGTTGAGAATGTGGCCATGTGTAATAAGCGGGATCATGTCCACATTGCACATTGCATAATGTGCCTTCATGCCGATCTAGATCCCTCCGCAAAAACAAAACGGCTCGTTCGCGGGCGAGAGCCGGCTCCTGTCGTTCACTATAGGATCCGGCCCTATACGATCCGCCCCTATACGATCCGCCTCCTTGCTGCGGTCTGTAGCCAGACTCTATTGGTTGGGGGGGCCATCCCAAAGCTTGCTGCTGTATTTACTCCCTCCATCTGACAGGAGGGAGCCTCGTTGAGCTGCGAGTGTGGCTACAGACGGAGTTCACTCCATCACGGAGGGGTAGGGTCGAGGGAGTGGTTTGGGATTGGGCCTAAATGCCCATCACTAAAACTGACTACTTACCCGAGCCCCACTGTTTTCCATAATTTTTCTCCTGGGTTGTTGTGATCACATGACTGACAAAGCCGTGCTCTGATAGGCCAGAAGTTTGATTGCATTCAGGCTCGATTGATTATCCTGTCCGCGTTGCCTGAGTAGCAAAAAAAATTCAGATACATGATTTCCATGAGTAATTATTTACAATGCTATAAATTCGGTGTCTAATAAAATTCAAATACTTCTGTCTCTTGTTTGCTTCCATAGCCGCCCGCCTTAGTATTCAATGTCCGACATCGTGTTAAACAGAGGATCTCGACATTTTACATTCATTGCTTACTTCCACACGCTTTTTCTCCTCCTTATCTCTTTCATGACTTTTTATTTAATGCATTATAACGGCTATAATAGTTACTTTAGTAATAGTGAAAGTACTTTACGGCAGTTATCATTTACGGTAGCCCCGGATGTCGTCATAGCTAACCACGTCTGTAAACAAAACATATTCAAATAAACTGTACCTTCATTTAATATTCAGCAATAATAATATCTCGACGTCTATAGATGTAGTGTTAAAGTCAGTAGGTTTTGGTGTGCAACACTCTGCTCTTTACATTGACATTTCTAGAAAACGTAATAAACATATACATTATATTTGTATTTTACCAGGATGCAGTGACACAAATATTTGGGAAGGCTTTGCCTTCCCTAGCCTACAGCACCCGCGGCCGCCGCCCCTGACATCCCCCACTCCCCCCGTTGACAATTTACTAGCGGTACCGAAGTGGGCCGGTCGAGAGTCCCGGGATGATTTTTAGTCCCATTCCACCACTGGCTACATGACATATGATCGCCCATATTGACGCACCTATTTCCTAAACTTCTAACAGATACAACATAAACGGTTCCTTCAGCCTCATGAGCTCTCAGACACGTTCAAAAGTAAACTGTCATCGCTGTCTGAGCTTGCTGCTGTGTGCGCCATCGTGCGTTTACATGCAGAAGCTGGGATCCTGAACGGTGCAGCTGGAGCGCTGTGCCCGCAATGACGTCACACATCATTTGGCGGGACTTGAAGAATCCCCGAGACGATCCAGAAAATGGTCAACATTGAAGGCAGATTAATGGTTATCAAAGTACAAATATCTAAAATCAGTTCAGTAACGGTTTTCAAGGGGACAATATTTACTCAAATTGATGGGTTTGGATGATGGGGGAAACTCGTGTCACAGGCTCTTTAAGTGAGAGTGAAAACACAAGGTACATTTAAAATAGGTCAGCAATGTCCCATCCGATAGGTTGCTAGATGTATCTGACCCTTTCTCCTGTCTCCCTTTTCAGCACAAGAACCCCAGGGGGATTCAATGGAGCCTGAAGACCTGCAATGAGACCCTCACCCTGCACCTGAGTCTCAACTCCCAGAGTTTTGCAAGCCTCTCCCTGTTCCTTATTTTGATTACACATATATTAAGCTTCCCAATGTGAGGTAAAATATGATTACCTCACATATTTAGTTGATGTTGTCTTTTGTGATAGTTAAATTGCTCCTGCTGACTTCAGCCATTCTTTCCTCCTCTCTGTGTCAGTGGGGAAACTTTACATGTGTACTCCTTTCTCTGAGCGATTGGAGCATCCCCCGGCAGCACAGCAAACCATGGGGGAGACTATATGCCAGGACAACACGGAGGAAAAGGCACAGACAAACTGCATGACATGCTATTCAATGTTTATTGAATTCCATTTATTTACAATGGATGTTCCTAAAACAACACATTTAACATCATCATCATGCTCCTGCTGCTGCTAGTCCTTTGACTCATTGTGCTGATAAATATATCAATACACATTAGGATGTGATGTTCTTGACTACCATACAAGTTTAAGAAGGTAATATTTGTTTTAAAGAATTCAAAGCAATAAACAACAGCAACAGGCTCTGTAACCAACGCAACGTTAGCCTAACATGTATATGTTAACAGGTAAAATAGCTGTTCACACTATCTATGTATATTTTCTACTTTTTTTAATGCTATTTTATTTCTATTTGAGATGTTTACATTTTGGATTGTTTATTTCTAATCTTTTAACTTCTCTAATGTTCAATGCCTTGTCTTTTGCTGCTGCAACGCAAACATTTCCCAAATTGGTATCAATAAAGTACTTCTTATCTTATCCTCAAATCTAATATCTAATCCTCAAATATTAGCGAATTTTACTTTTCTTTTTTAAAAAACATTAATAATGTAACTCAGTGGTTGTCAAACTTTTTCTGTCAGGCCCCCCCTTTGGAGAAAAAAAAAGTCGGGCCCCCCAACACAAATAGTCACGTAATGGGCCAAGTTAACATTTATTAAAATAACTCAATATGAACATGAGCATTCCTTTAAAAAAAATCACTTTGCTAGAACAGTAATACAAAAACAATGCTCCATAAGTCTGTGTGGTCAAACCAATAAATACATAATACAATTGTGCAATCCCTTTGCTAGAACAATAAGTTATAATACTTTGCCAATTTGCAATCTGTGCAAAAAAATGAAAAGAAAGAAAATGCTGATATTTGCTGTCTTATAGTAGTAGTAATGATGCTGTTTCAATCACATTAGTATGCATAAAAAGTGACAGGTGGACACGCCCCCAATTATGCAAATGAGCTAAGTATGTCTCCCATTGGCCAATGAGCTAAGTCCCGCCTCCCATGTCCCGCCTCCCATTCTTTGATGTCAGATTGGCGTGAAAGCCCCCCCGGTGTGATTCTTTTGTTGTATCGATTAAGATAGTTAAGGTATTAGTTAAGACCCCTGACCCTGAGAGTGGAGTAATTGCCCTGCAATTAGATTAGCCCCAGGCACCCCCTTTGTTGTATAGGTCTTTTGTTGTATTGATTAAGGTATTTGACCCCTGACCCTGAGAGTGGAGTAATTGCCCTGCAATTAGATTAGCCCCAGGCACCCCCTTTGTTGTATAGGTCTTTTGTTGTATTGATTAAGGTATTTGACCCCTGACCCCGAGAGTGGAGTAATTGCCCTGCAATTAGATTAGCCCCAGGCACCCCCTTTGTTGTATAGGTCTTTTGTTGTATTGATTAAGATAGTTAAGGTATTTTACCCCTGACCCTGAGAGTGGAGTAATTAGATTAGCCCCAGGCAGTCCCTTTTGTTGTATAGGTCTTTTGATGTATTGAATAAGATAGTCTCTTTGACCCCTGCCCCTCAGAGCCCTTTGTTGTCTAATCTAATTAGCCTTTGATGTTTGCCCTTTGATGTGATGTGTAATTTCACACTGATGAAAGCCTCTGTATAAATGACTAGGCTACGACCGGTGTATAGAGATATGCTCAAAACTAAATTTAAAAAAGACAGACAATTCAGCTTACCAAGTCAACCGTCTGAAGCGCCAGTCAAGAAACGAATGCGGCATCGGGGGTTCAGAGTACAGCCTCTTTCTGGTCATGTCTGTTGGAGGAGGGGCTCTGTAAGGAAGGTTGAAGGAAGGAGCAGGATTTCTCCCCCCGGTTTGACTGTAAAAGGCTTCTCTAGTAGATTCTGCCTGCAGGTCCACATGATTCCATGACCACACACACACACACACACACACACACACACACACACACACACACACACACACACACACACACACACACACACACACACACACACACACACACACACACACACACACACACACACACACACACACACACACACACACACACACACACACACACACACACACACACACTAAGACACCTTAAAAACGTTATTGCCCCCTCTAGATCTGATTCAGTCTTTGCTTTCAATGATATGTGAGTGCTAAGGATGTTTCTTTTAAAGTTTTTTGTGAAACTGTTAACTACAAGGAAGTATCTGCTTGCAAAGAGGGTATTCATATTAATTTAAAAGATCTTATTTAGTTTTTAATAGTGATACCTGAGGATATTCTCTTTAGTTGTAGGATTGTGAACTAATGTATAATTACCTTTATTTAACTATAAGAAAAGTCTCTCTGAAGAGGGGAAACAATTCAGCTTACCAAGTCAACCGTCTGAAGCGCCAGTCAAGAAACGAATGCGGCATCGGGGGTTCAGAGTACAGCCTCTTTCTGGTCATGTGTGTTGGAGGAGGGGCTCTGTAAGGAAGGTTGAAGAAAGGAGCAGGATTTCTCCCCCCGGTTTGACTGTAAAAGGCTTCTCGAGTAGATTCTGCCTGCAGGGCCACATGATTCCATGACCACACACACACCCCCACACCCCCACACCCCCACACACACACACACACACACACACACACACACACACACACACACACACACACACACACACACACACACACACACACACACACACACACACACACACACACACACACACTCACTAAGACACCTACACAACGTTATTGCCCTCTCTAGATCTGATTCAGTCTTTGCTTTAAATTATATGTGAGTGCTAAGGATGTTTCTTTTAAAGTTTTTTGTGAAACTGTTAACTACAAGGAAGTATCTGCTTGCAAAGAGGGTATTCATATTAATTTAAAAGATCTTATTTAGTTTTTAATAGTGATACCTGAGGATATTCTCTTTAGTTGTAGGATTGTGAACTAATGTATAATTACCTTTATTTAACTATAAGAAAAGTCTCTCTGAAGAGGGGAAATAATAAAACAATTTTAAAAACATGATCTTTGTCTTTTTATAATTACTTTACACCACTATAAGGAAAACCAATATTAAGTTTGTGTGAGGTTGTACTAGGGATAATACCCATAAAGAATGTGTGTTTCTGCTCCATTTCACTCCATGAAGCCTCCAGCTTGTACAAGGGCTCCGCCTCCACTCAACATAACATGTCCCGCCCTCCTCACCAGATCATTTAAAAGTATGGGAATGGAAATAGACGAAAATAAATACGCTCAAACTAAATAACAGGCCAGTCATTTCCAATCACCAAGGCACTTTTCAAAAAAGAAAAATGGCCAAGAGAAGCATAGATATGGGTTTAATCAGCGAGACGCCTGTGACAACGTACAGCCATCAGTCCGAAGCGCCAATCAAGAAACGAATGCAATATCTGTGCCGGATTAAGAGCCGAAGAACTTCATGAAGAATGGACTCTGAAAAATGGCGATGTGTGGGGTTATGTATTCAACTATATGGCGAATGAACTGCATTTCTACAATCTGAAGAATGGAGAAATGTACGGACCCTGCAGTGTTAAAGCAACACTGACCTCAACAGATTGGGCTGTGTTAACTCTGGTGTCTTCCAGAGATCTCCACGCAACCACGGTACCGGAAGAAAGTAGTGCATCAAGAAACCATAGTGGAACCAGCGGTGTACAAGATATTTGCAAAGAAAAGCAAAGAAACACAGACAGCATGCAAGATCAAAGAAGAGATTTCACCGCCGCCCCTCAATGTGGAGGAAGAAAGAGTTATTTCCCCGCTGCCAGAAGTGAGAAGAGTCCTGACAAGCACCGTCTGGGAAACCTTTCTTTCGGTAACCTTCTTGAGCAATAGGTCATCATTTAAGAACAAGTAATAGTTTTGTCAAGATTCTACAGAAAAAAGTCAAAAAAGTATAGTATGTCAGAAATATGGAAAAATCATATAGTATGTTGAAAATCAAAAAAAGAAAACTCAATTCAATACAAATTAATGAATATTTTACCCTGTTCTAAAGTTTTGCACCCTTAAAGAAAAACCCCTTCCTTACCAAGTACTTCATATTATACCCTTTGTTAAGTGTTGCGTACATCAGGGTGTATCTCAAAGTATCTTGGTAACATAAAATAACTAAAATATGTAAGTTTATCAGAAAAGAAAACACCTTGTTTATCTGAACAAGTGTTGCATACACCAAAGTGTGTCTAAAAGTATCTTAGTAACACAAGAAAAAGAGAAGAAAGCGTTGATGTTAACAAAAACTGGATTGTTCCACTGCAATAATTAATAAATAATTTCAAAAAGTGCTCTTAAAAAGAACAAATGTATTCAGATAAAAGTATTTTGTTAGACTATTAAGTCCACGATGGTTACATTTAACCCCTAACCCATTTGTATTATATGTTTGTTTTCCTAATAAAGCCAGAGTCACCTGAATTAATTTTGTATCCATACCTTTTATTTTTAACATTTTGTAACAATCTTAAGATATTTGTAGAGAACAAACACCGTGGTTAAAATGAGTGTCTTTATGACGTCTCTCACACAGTTGGTATTTTTCACAAAATTCACTTTTAAACACATCATCTGATACAGAGACAACCCCGACATTCTTTTTACATAGGTAGAATACACAATGTTTTTCTTTGAGGGGTCCTTAGTTTAAAATGATCTGGTGAGGAGGGTGTGACTTGTTATGTTGAGTGGGAGGCAGAGTCCTCTGTAAAGGTGAGATTCTTTTTCACCAGTATAATGTCCCACCGATGTCTGACTTTGTTTAAAAAGTTCTTTAAGCTTTGTAGCTTTTCCATCAATCATTTTCAGCCAAGCAGTCAATGGCATCCGCACTGCTGTCTGAAATACTCCACATGTAGAGTTAAAATTCTCCAAAACAAAATCATCAGAGGGGTCCTTCCCCAGCGTTTCCAAATGGCTTGCACGGTAATACCATCGCCCCGATGGTCCGCTTTTAGTTTCCCAGACGGTGCTTGTCAGGACTCTTCTCACTTCTGGCCAGCGGGGAAATAACTCTTTCTTCCTCCACAGTGAGGGGCGGCGGTGATGAATCTCTTCTTTGATCTTGCATGCTGTCTGTTTTTCTTTGCTTTTCTTTGCAAATATCTTGTACACCGCTGGTTCCACTATGGTTTCTTGATGCACTACTTCTTCCGGTACCGTGGTTGCGTGGAGATCTCTGGAAGACACCAGAGTTAACACAGCCCAATCTGTTGAGGTCAGTGTTGCTTTAACACTGCAGGGGTCCGTACGTTTCTCCATTCTTCAGATTGTAGAAATGCAGTTCATTCGCCATATAGTTGAATACATAACCCCACACATCGCCATTTTTCAGAGTCCATTCTTCATGAAGGCTCTTAATCCGGCACAGATATTGCATTCGTTTCTTGATTGGCGCTCCGGACTGATGGCTGTACGTTGTCACAGGCGTCTCGCTGATTAAACCCATATCTATGCTTCTCTTGGCCATTTTTCTTTTTTGAAAAGTGCCTTAGTTTTTGGAAATGACTGGCCTGTTATTTAGTTTGAGCGTATTTATTTTCGTCTATTTCCATCCCCTTACTTTTAAATGATCTGGTGAGGAGGGCGGGACATGTTATGTTGAGTGGAGGCGGAGCCCTTGTACAAGCTGGAGGCTTCATGGAGTGAAATGGAGCAGAAACACACATTCTTTATGGGTATTATCCTAGTACAACCTCACACAAACTTAATATTGTTTTCCTTATAGTGGTGTAAAGTAATTATAAAAAGACAAAGATCATGTTTTTAAAATTGTTTATTATTTCCCCTCTTCAGAGAAACTTTTCTTATAGTTAAATAAAGGTAATTATACATTAGTTCACAATCCTACAACTAAAGAGAATATCCCTCAGGTATCACTATTAAAAACTAAATAAGATCTTTTAAATTAATATGAATACCCTCTTTGCAAGCAGATACTTCCTTGTAGTTAACAGTTTCACAAAAAACTTTAAAAGAAACATCCTTAGCACTCACATATCATTTAAAGCAAAGACTGAATCAGATCTAGAGAGGGCAATAACGTTGTGTAGGTGTCTTAGTGAGTGTGTGGTGTGTGTGTGTGTGTGTGTGTGTGTGTGTGTGTGTGTGTGTGTGTGTGTGTGTGTGTGTGTGTGTGTGTGTGTGTGTGTGTGTGTGTGTGTGTGTGTGTGTGTGTGTGTGGGGGTGTGTGTGTGGTCATGGAATCATGTGGCCCTGCAGGCAGAATCTACTCGAGAAGCCTTTTACAGTCAAACCGGGGGGAGAAATCCTGCTCCTTTCTTCAACCTTCCTACAGAGCCCCTCCTCCAACACACATGACCAGAAAGAGGCTGTACTCTGAACCCCGATTGCCGCATTCGTTTCTTGACTGGCGCTTCAGACGGTTGACTTGGTAAGCTGAATTGTTTCCCCTCTTCAGAGAGACTTTTCTTATAGTTAAATAAAGGTAATTATACATTAGTTCACAATCCTACAACTAAAGAGAATATCCTCAGGTATCACTATTAAAAACTAAATAAGATCTTTTAAATTAATATGAATACCCTCTTTGCAAGCAGATACTTCCTTGTAGTTAACAGTTTCACAAAAAACTTTAAAAGAAACATCCTTAGCACTCACATATCATTGAAAGCAAAGACTGAATCAGATCTAGAGGGGGCAATAACGTTTTTAAGGTGTCTTAGTGTGTGTGTGTGTGTGTGTGTGTGTGTGTGTGTGTGTGTGTGTGTGTGTGTGTGTGTGTGGTGTGTGTGTGTGTGTGTGTGTTGTGTGTGTGTGTTGTGTGTGTGTGTGTGTGTGGTCATGGAATCATGTGGACCTGCAGGCAGAATCTACTAGAGAAGCCTTTTACAGTCAAACCGGGGGGAGAAATCCTGCTCCTTCCTTCAACCTTCCTTACAGAGCCCCTCCTCCAACAGACATGACCAGAAAGAGGCTGTACTCTGAACCCCCGATGCCGCATTCGTTTCTTGACTGGCGCTTCAGACGGTTGACTTGGTAAGCTGAATTGTCTGTCTTTTTAAATTTAGTTTTGAGCATATCTCTATACACCGGTCGTAGCCTAGTCATTTATACAGAGGCTTTCATCAGTGTGAAATTACACATCACATCAAAGGGCAAACATCAAAGGCTAATTAGATTAGACAACAAAGGGCTCTGAGGGGCAGGGGTCAAAGAGACTATCTTATTCAATACATCAAAAGACCTATACAACAAAAGGGACTGCCTGGGGCTAATCTAATTACTCCACTCTCAGGGTCAGGGGTAAAATACCTTAACTATCTTAATCAATACAACAAAATACCTATACAACAAAGGGGGTGCCTGGGGCTAATCTAATTGCAGGGCAATTACTCACACCGGGGGGGCTTTCACGCCAATCTGACATCAAAGAATGGGAGGCGGGACATGGGAGGCGGGACTTAGCTCATTGGCCAATGGGAGACGGACTTAGCTCATTTGCATAATTGGGGGCGTGTCCACATGTCACTTTTTATGCATACTAATGTGATTGAAACAGCATCATTACTACTACTTCTTATCACAGCATTAGTGGCTGCAATGAGCCTGTTTTTGCACTGCAAATTTCTTCAAACGGGGTTGCAGGCTCAGCAAGAGATTTCTTTTGGAGGTGCTGTGGGGAATTGCTTGAATTATTTTTTATTTATGGATTTTTTACAAATCCCCCTTTTAAACTTTATTTTACTGTCAATATAGTATTTCAAACCTGTTTTTAATTTATTCTCTTATTTTTGTATAACTATAATGATCATATAAACGTGTGCCTCGGAAATAACCGTTTGAGACCCACTGAGATAACTTAGACTAAAGTTAACTATCTAAACACTCGGAGAGTCCTTTAGTTGACTGAGCCTCTCAGTCTGACAGGAGAGGACTCTCCTCCACCTTGTTGTGGCTCGCTAGCACCAGAAGCTAACAACAAAACGATCTCCGATACGGTGCACTCTCTCTCGCTCGCGCACAGCACTGTGTCGTGTTATTCAATAATACACGTGAGTTCAACTGTAACAATTACGTGTCTCTTTATTGGTAGTCCACATGCTAGAACACACCTAGCTCACATGCTCCATTACCATAACATGTCCTCTGCGTATGACGTCAATCAACCGTGCCCGTAAGGCTTCACTCCTATTGGCTAACACACACACATATACAATAACACCACATCTCCCTTTTATGAATCAATGGGTAGACTGCCATTGACTCCACAGACCTTATAGGATTGGAGCACTGGGCTCCGGAGGTTCTGCAATATGCGGCTCTGGACCACCTCCTGAATGCTGCTCAGCTGCATCCCTGCCGCTCTGCTCTGACGAGGAGTACATGGGGATGAGATGATGGCGATTACGCCGGACTATCCCACGAGGTCTCTCAAGAATGTAGGAGCGGGGCGTGTTGTGACTTCCCATAACCGTTCCACTCGCCTTCTGATCCGTGACCCAAACCTCTTTTTCCCGGTTGCAAGCCTCTCGAGACTTCTCACTCGATGACGCAGGTTGTACCGCTGTGTACTTTCCTTTCTTCCTCTCTCTTTCTCGCAGAACTACAGCCTCGCTGTCGGAAGAGCCGGATCCAGCAGCGCTGGTAATGTTGGCACCGTCGTGCGAAGCCTCCTCCCTATGAGAAGTTGCGCAGGGCTATACCCGTTTTGTAGTGGGGTGGTTCTGTAAGCCCAGCAGAGCCAGATATGAGTCTGCTGCCTTTCATAAGGAGACTCTTTACAGTCTTCACAGCCCGTTCTGCCTCACCGTTGCTCTGTGGATATTTCGGGCTGCTGGTGACGTGTTTTAAATCCATACGACTCTGCAAAACTCTTCAAATGCCCTTCACGAGAACTGCGGCCCGCTGTCTGTGACCAGCTTCTCAGGGATACCATGTCGTGCAAAGATGGATTTGAGATGGTGGATTACATCTGTTGATTGTGTGGGTGTCAGCAAAGCCATTTCCACATACCTTGATGCATAATCCACTACCAGCAGATATGACTTGCTTCCCAGCATAAACAAGTCGGCACCCAGTTTCTGCCATGGTCGGCCTGGGTATTGTGTTGGCATCAGCGGCTCTTTGGGGTTCTGTCTCTCCTTGCTGCATGTCCGGCAGTTGAGAACCAACTCATTCAGCTGCTGACTTAGACCTGGCCACCATACAGACTGTCGGGCACGCTCCCTACACTTCACCACTCCTGGGTGACCTTCATGTAGTCTGGCGAGCACATCATTTCTCATTGTTGCGGGGATGACGAGTCTGTCCCCCTTTAACAGCAGTCCGTCCTTTACAGTTATGAACGCTTGATCCGCCCAGTATAACTTTATGGCTGGTTCGCTGTTGCTGTGTGCTGGCCATTTCTCTTCACACAGCTGCATCACTCTTCCGCACACACTGTCCTTTGCCAACTGCTCGTTTAGCTCTTCCAGGTAAGCCGTGCTTGCTGGCAAACCATCAATAATCATGTCCACATAGATACTCGTGCTCTCGAGGAACTCTTTTTCATCTGGTGTGGAGTCTCTTTTCACAGGTGCACGTGACAGTGTATCAGCCGTCCAACAGGCTTTTCCCTGGCACATGTGTGATTGAGTAGGAATAACGCATCAGGCGCATCCGGAAACGTTGAACCCGTGGGGGAAGCGCATCCAATGCCTGAGACCCCAGGAGACTCAGTAGAGGTTTATGATCCGTTTCCAGCTCAAAGTGTCTACCGATGAGAAAATTGCGAAACCTTTGACAAGCCCAGGTTAAGCCTAAAGCTTCCTTTTCTACCTGTGCGTATCTCTGCTCCGTCTGTGTGAGAGAACGTGACATATAGGCTACCGGCCTCCAATCCTCTTCCCATTTCTGCAGAAGCACACTCCCCAAGCCGTATGATGATGCATCTGCTGAGGCCTTGGTTTCTCTGTTTGTGTCATACATGGCTAGCACTGGTGGAGATATCAGAGAGTCTTTCAGATCTTGGAAGGCTCTGGCCTGATCGATGCCCACAGCCAGCAGTTCTTTTTGGAGAGCAGGTCTCGAAGTGGCTTGTCTCGCTCTGCTAGCTGCGGTATGAACTTCCCCAGCTGGTTGACCATGCCTAGAAAGCTCCTCAACTCGCTCACATTTTCGGCTCTTCCATTTTCCTTACCGCCTCTGTCTTGCTCGGGTCTGGTCTAATGCCGCTATCAGTGATCACATGGCCCAGGTATGTCACCTCCTGTTTGGATATGTCACACTTTTACAAATTCAAGGTGATTCCTGCCTTTTGGATCTTCTCCAGCACAGCATACAGACGAGCGTCATGCTCCTCCTGTGTTTGGCCCCACACCAGTACATCGTCCATGTGACAGACGACCCCCTCTAGTCCCTCAGTTACCTCAGTTGTCATCCTGTTTTGGAAATGCTCAGGGGCTGAGGCTATGCCGAAAGGTATACAGCCGATTGAAGTGGTATCGGCCAAAGGGTGTGATGAACGTTGTGTACTTGGCTGAGCCTTTTGTTAGAGGTATTTGCCAAAACCCCATGTTTGCATCCAACTTGCTGAATATTTTGGCTCCAGCCAGCTTTCCCAATGTTTCTTCCACTGAAGGTAGAATGTATTTTTCTCGACACACAGACTCGTTCAGTTTAGTTAGATCCCACATATGCGAACAGCCCCAGTCTTTTTAGGCGCCACCACCATGCCAGTGCACCAATCTGTAGGCTCCTCAACTCTGCTGATCACCCCCAGGTCTTCCATGCCGGACAGTTCCTCTTTGACTTTGTCCATCAGTGGCAGTGGAATCCTTCTAGGCGTCTTCAGAGAAAACGGTTGGGCCCCTGGTTTCAGCTTAATGGCATATGGCTGCCGCACCTCTCCAAGACCGCTGCATACTGTTGGGTAATTAGTCTTTAGCATGTCCATAGTGACGTTGTCTAATCGTGCCACTAGCTTCAGCGCTACACTGGCAGGCCTCCCGAGCAAAGGATTTTTCCCTGGACCCCAAAGTGGCTTCCTTGGCTTTTGAAGAGCTGGTGGAGCTTTGTGCTTATAGACCTCCTTAAACACGGAGTGAGGAATGACTGTAACATCAGCCCCAGTGTCAATTTTGAACTGCACGCTGTTGTTGTTAATGTCAATGTTTGCCATCCACGGATCATTGTCGGCCTCAATGCTGCCTAAGAGCAAGCTTTTCTCTTCTTCATTAATCTCATGCACGCTTTTAGCTGCTTGACACACGCATATAATGTCCCATTTTCCCACATGCATGGCATTTTACATCCTTGGCTGGACACTCAGTCTTTACATGTGAAGGAGAACAACCACAGTTATAACACTTTGCATCATTACCCTTGTTGTACTGTGGCTTGGCTTGGTAGCTATTAGCAGATTGAGCTTTGATTTTATCATATTTGCTACTGCTCTTAAACACTCCACTAATTTAGCGTCACATGCCTCAGTTCAGTTCAGGGACTGTCATGGTTGACACGTCTCATCAACGTTGCGTGGAAGTCGGAAACAGTACCGAAGGAGTGGCAGACCGGGGTGGTGGTCCCCCTTTTCAAAAAGGGGGATCAGAGGGTGTGTGCCAATTACAGAGGCATCACACTACTCAGCCTCCCCGGGAAAGTTTACTCCAAGGTACTTGAAAGGAGGGTCAGGCCGATTGTTGAACCTCAGATTGAGGAGGAACAATGCGGATTCCGTCCTGGTCGTGGAACGACGGATCAGCTTTTTACTCTCGCAAGGATCCTGGAAGGGGCCTGGGAGTACGCTTATCCGGTCTACATGTGTTTTGTAGACTTGGAGAAGGCGTATGACCGGGTTCCCAGGGAGTTACTGTGGGAGGTGCTGCGGGAGTATGGGGTGAGGGGGTCTCTACTCAGGGCCATCCAATCTCTGTACTCCCAAAGCGAGAGCTGTGTCCGGGTCCTCGGCAGTAAGTCGGACCCATTTCCGGTGAGGGTTGGCCTCCGCCAGGGCTGCGCTTTGTCACCAATCCTGTTTGTAATATACATGGATCGGATTTCCAGGCGTAGTCGTGGGGGAGGGGGTCTGCAGTTCGGTGGACTAAGGATTGCACCACTGCTTTTTGCAGATGATGTGGTTCTAATGGCTTCATCGGTCTGCGACCTTCAGTACTCACTGGATCGGTTCGCAACCGAGTGTGAAGCGGCTGGGATGAGGATCAGCACCTCCAAATCTGAGGCCATGGTTCTCAGCAGGAAACCGATGGACTGTCCACTCCAAGTAGGGAATGAGTCCTTACCCCAAGTGAAGGAGTTCAAGTATCTCGGGGTCTTGTTCTCGAGTGAGGGAACAATGGAGCGTGAGATGGGCCGGAGAATCGGAGCAGCGGGAGCGGTACTGCAGTTGCTTTACCGCACCGTTGTGACGAAAAGGGAGCTGAGCCAGAAGGCAAAGCTCTCTGTCTACCGGGCCATTTTCGTTCCTACCCTCACCTATGGTCATGAAGGATGGGTCATGACCGAAAGAACGAGATCGCGGATACAAGCGGCCGAGATGGGTTTCCTCCGCCGGGTGGCTGGTGTCTCCCTTAGAGATAAGGTGAGAAGTTCGGTCATCAGGGAGGGACTCGGAGTTGAGCCGCTCCTCCTTCGCGTCGAAAGAAGCCAGTTGAGGTGGTTCGGGCACCTAGTTAGGATGCCACCTGGGCGCCTCCCTAGGGAGGTGTTCCAGGCACGTCCAGCTGGGAAGAGACCAAGGGGTAGACCTAGGACCAGGTGGAGGGATTATATCTCTTCGCTGGCCTGGGAGCGCCTTGGGATCCCCCAGTCAGAGCTGGTTGATATCGCCAGGGAAAAGAAAGTTTGGGGCTCTCTGCTGGAACTGCTACCCTCGCGACCCGACCACGGATAAGCGGGAGAAGATGGATGGATGGATGCCTCAGTTCTATCGTCACCTCACAGAGAAGATTGTTGCCGTTTCACCTCTTCACTCTGCCGAGCCATGGTAATAGCTTTTCCCAAGGTAAGGTCTGAGTCCAGTTGCATCCGTCCAGACAGCCGCTTATCCGTCAATGCGACAACAAGCCTGTCTCAAATGAGTTCATCATGTAGCACTCCGTAGCTACAATGCTCCGCTAGTGCATATAGAGCTGTGACGAACGAGTCCACTGGTTCACCTTCTCCCTGTCTGCGCATATTAAACTTTGCCCGCTCATATATGACATTTTTCTTGACAACGAAGAAGCCTTGAAGGCCATCCCGCACACCTTGGTAAGTGTCTCTCTGAGCCGCTGTGAGAGACAATCCACGTAAAATATCATCTGCTTCATCTCCCATGCAGTAGTATATCAATGTGTTGACTTGATTATCTTCTGAGCTACTGTTCAGACTACTTGCCAGGCGAAATCTCTCGAACCGCCGTATCCATTTGGCCCATTCCTGCGGTCTTGAAAAGTCGAAAGGCTCCGGTGGCTGGATGCTAAACGTAGAACTCGGTCCCGCCGCGCGGGTCGCGCTGCATCTCCGTTAGCATTCTCGTCTGCCATGTCCTCTTTCTTCCCTTTTCACCGTCAATTGGCTCCAAACAATACTTTTTCCCGGTCACACTCCACTTACTGTCGACAGGACTTCTGACACCATGTCGTGTTATTCAATAATACACGTGAGTTCAACTGTCAGAATTACGTGTCTCTTTATTGGTAGTCCACATGCAGGGTTGGGAGGGTTACTTTGTAAATGTAATCAGTTACTGATTACTGATTACATGGCTCTGAAAGTAATCCGAATACAGTTACAGTTACGTGTCTTAACGTAATCAGATTACTTTTAGATTACTTTTGGATTACTTTCTTTTTCCATCTAAAATGGGTATGTTTTGGTGAACAGGAGACACAAAAAGCAAAAGGAAACTGAACGTGTTTTTACTGTTTTAATGGCTTATCAAGAGCACAACTGAAACATCACATCTGAAACGATTTAACAACATAATACACTTGTTGGGGATGCAGCTTGGGATGTGAGGAGTGAGTGAGGGACACGGTTTCGCCTTCTGTCCTGCCAGTGTTGGCAGGACATGAATTAAAATGTCGAACTCGGACTTCATTTTAAGGACATTTCGGCCAGGGGTGTAGAGCTATATTTGTTTAAGCACCGGATCGGCAAAACAGGAGAGGAGAGTGTGTGCACCAGTCTGCCTTGATCTATGAATTCATGTCTGTGACTCTCACGGTATCTGCTGCCCGCAGCTGTTTTATAGAAGGAAAACCTGCTTCACTTCATGACATCTCTGCAGCGCCAGGAGGCAGCGGGAGGGTTAACTCAGCCTCTGAGAAGACGAGCTCGCACCGCCTTTCGCACCGCCTTCACTGTGTTTACCTTCAGAAATAATCATTAGTAAGGCTAAAGAGCGACCGCAGGCTGATGTGTTTTAACCACACACACCTCTATATACACACACGCGATTTAAACGCAGACTTTTGTTCCTCCATGTTTCGTTGTTATTGTTTCAGAGCGAGCGGACCCCCGATTTTTTTTCAAACGCTTTTTTGGCCCATCTGCGGCGGTAATAGGTTTTGTGCGCTGTGATGATTCCGCTGTACCTTTAGTAATGAATATTAAATGGTGAGGAAATCTTTCCACCAATAATTCCAATAAGTAATCCAAAATGTATTTTCAGGTTTACGAAAGTAACTGTAATCAGATTACTCGTTTTTCAAATGTAACGCGAGCTGAATACAGTTACTTGATTTTTGTATTCTGATTACGTAACGCCGTTACATGTATTCCGTTACAACCCAACCCTGTCCACATGCTAGAACACACCTAGCTCACATGCTCCGTTACCATAACATGTCCTCTGCCTATGACGTCAATCAACCGTGCCCGTAAGGCTTCACTCCTATTGGCTAACACACATACATATACAATAACACCACACACTGTATCATATTATTTTCGAATCAATAATTTTTCAAATTATGATTTTTTTTCTCTCTCTCACCCCCCCTGTCATGCCTAGCGCCCCCCACTTTGAGAAACACTGATGTAACTACATACATATCGATATATTATATAAATATTGCAAATCAAAACCTTTATTGACCACTAATTACCAAAAATCACAGTTCTATCTCCTGTTATTAACGCATTCAAATGGCCCGCAACGAACTTCCGGGAACTATCTGAGTCTCCGTGAACCACGTGACGATCAAGCAATTTGGATTTGTCGCAACTCTCATAAACGGCTCTGCCTGAACCATAGTGTGAACTTCCCCCTTCCACGACGAAGTACGTCATCTGCTCACAAAGGCATGGGTGGCTGGCGACGTCACACGTAACATTCATGTATCATCGGATATATAGAAGGACAAGGTTTGTTCTCTAAGCAAGTTATGAGCAGTGTTGAAATTAACTAATTTTAAAGAGATACAATTAAATATGTTCACAGAGATAAACACCAAGCAGTATTTTATAAATGCAAAAGGTTTGCTCTCTGGAGCAAAAAGCATAATTGTTCAAATTCAAAATTGCATTCCACCTGAATAGGAGTTTCAGCAGTGGCGTGCACAGACATTTATAGGGGCAGGTGCTCAAGAGAAAAAAAAAGGGCACCTTCTGAGTCGTCGTGGCAGTCGCGCCGAAATTGTGCGCTCCGAAATTGGGCGCTCTGAAATTGTGCGCAAATATTTGCCGGATAATGGCGGATTTTGTTAGTTTCTTTTCGGTTTTTGGTTACTTTATTTCTGTTTTAGGGTTAGGGTTAGGTTAGGGTTATGTTATTTAATTCTTATTTTCGCCTGATTTTACTGATTTATTATCAAAAAATTAATTATTTTAACATTTATTTTTATTATTCTAAATTACTTAGGGGGGTCCAATCTGAAGCTAGGGACGAACGAACCCCCCCCCCTCCCTCCGGGATTGACACCCCTGGTGGAACCGCCGGCTGCCTTAGTAGTGTGAGATTTATTAAAGGCACATCTTGTATGTCGTAATTGCATATATTATTTCAATAACCATATGCTGTCTGATGCAGATGCCTATCTAAAACAAATCAAATAGTAGGCTTACTAGCTTCTACACGCTAAAGCAACTGTAGTCAGGGATGCAAACTCATCAGGTATGAAAAAGGTGACAAGGATCCGAGCCCCAAGACCCCACGGAATATCGGCTTTAAAATTAGGAATAACAGGATGTTAGCAGTCAGAACAACTAAAGCAGCAGGTAATAATAACAGAAACGCCACAGAGTTACATCTAATATAAATATATAAAAGCATTTATTTTAATTGTGTAGCAGTCAGTTTATAATTTTGGCAGCACTGTTGAGCATTTTGAAAATGTATTGAGGAACATTTTGAATGCAGGACTTTTACTGTAACAGTAATCCCATTGGGCGTCAATCCCGGGGGGGTTCGTCTCCCCTAGCTTCAGATTGGAACCCCCTAAATCATTTAGAAAATAAATTAATTTTTTGATAATAAATCAGTAAAATCAAGCAAAAATAAGAATTAAATAACATAACCCTAACCTAACCTAACCCTAAAACCGAAATAAAGTAACCAAAAAACGAAAATAAACTAACAAAATCCGCCATTATCCGGCAAATTTTTGCGCACAATTTCGGAGCGCACAATTTCGGAGCGCACAATTTCGGAACGCACAATTTCGGCGCGACCGCCACGACGACTCAGAAGGTGCCCTTTTTTTTCTCTTGAGCACCTGCCCCTATAAATGTCTGTGCACGCCACTGCATGAAGTCATGAACACTAACCCAGACATTAGTTGTCTAATTTGAACCTAAAACACTTGTAGCCAGTCTCTGCATTCCCTTATTCCACAATAAGGGGAATGTCAACACAGACACCTGTCAGCCCGCACTCTGCTGTTCCTCAGCACCACTCCCCCTCCCTCCCGCTGACATTATGAATGAAAAGCGTAGTAATCATAGATAACACGGCAGGATCCGTGACAGTTTGTTTTCATCTGATTTCAAATAAACAAAGTCTTGGTTTTAAGAATATAACTTGTTTCGCCAAATTCAGATGATAAAAACAACTTTTAAGCTTGTAAAGGCATAATTACAAGAGCCAACTTAACATCACAGCAGGCATAACAACAGCCGGTGTTTCTTGTGAGGGTTTCCCCGGGAAACAAACACAATACACAAATGCGTCACAGATTATATTTGTGGTATTTGAAATCATCTACGCAGCTCGCGACGTAACTAGGAATCAGTACTACAAGTAGAAAAAAATAAATATATCTTATATATATATATTTTTATTAGGGCCGGGATTTTAACGCGTTAATTAAGATTAATTAATTACACAAAAATTAAACGTTAAAAAAATTAACGCGTTAAAAAAATTAACGCATTTTAATCGCACTTTAACTTATTTTTGCACAGCGGAACGTTTCTCACTGGATGAGTTTCAGGCGTACCGATTATACTGGAGCACCAACTAACGTTCATGACTTCAGCATGGGACTTCAAACAACAACAAACCACGGTGAACAATAGTCAAACATGAACGAACAAGCTGATGAGACCGCTTTCGTCGGCCCCGTGGATGGGACACTTTGTTTTAAAAAACGGACGGATGGAAGCGTCGATAAGAGCACGGTTGTGTGCAAATTATGCAAAAAAAGAATTTGCATATCACCCGCAGCACATCAAGCCTAAAGTATCACCTAAATGCAAAGCATGTAGCAGCTAGCGTGGACGTTAGCCCGACTCCGAGTGCAAGGAACCACACCCTGACCCAACCCACACTCAACCAGATGACTGGTTTCAGGGCCAGGATAAGTAAGTCCACGTCTGAGAAAATAACCAACTCCCTGGCTCACTCAGGGCTCGACATTAAGGACTGCCCGATGGCCCGGGGCCATCTAGTATTTAGCTCGGGCAATGAAGCCTCACCTGCTGGTTGCCCGATCGGGCAATCTATTATGCCAGTATCATGCAGCTCGCGGATCAGTAATGAGTGACCCGACAGTAAAACTAAACATATCTATAACTAGTTTAGGTAGTTTGAGAGGTAATTAAAATAGCTACGTGTGATATTCTAACCTGAAGTGTGTGTTTTGTCCGCTCACCGCTGCATGTGATCTGCAGAGCTGCGTGTCGAGTCTCGACTCGTCAGCAGCAGCTGATCTCTCTCTCCCGTCAGATTAGACTTCACTCGCGTTTATGTCCATATCGATCTAGCTAATGATATGACTACCTGCTTATTAAAAGACAACTACACAATAAGTGTCGCTATGCAACTGGATGAGGCCACAAAGTATAGCGCAGCATTATGCATTTGTTTACATGCCCACCGGAACCCCGAGGCATTACCAACAGATCAACGCACAATCAACCCATCCAGGACATCTCTTTCTCCACATTAAGTGTTAGACATTAGAGTTGACTATTCTGGTCTGTCACATACTCTTCTTGTCTGTCACATAAGTGGCGCAACTGAAGCGGTATTGCTCTAAAGGGAGATTATTTTGACCGAAGATATTTAGATTTGCCGGCTAACAGGAACTCTGAGGTGTGCTTCGCGGATGAGCTCGGCTCCTCTCGACTGCTGCTCGGGTCTGCTCGGTCAGCTTCCGGATGAGGAGGCATTCGTTCGACCAATTTACAGTAGTTAACATTACAAACATTTTTAACAGGGGCCATAATAGTGTAAATAATGTTTGTTTTGGCAGTTATAACTGAATGTAATGTTTTCTACTTTTTTCCATCTGGGAAGGCATTTGCCTTCATCAGATGGAAAGTGTTTTGACCAACAACTTAAGTATTTCTTATAGCTATGCAGGGCATGCAAGCGAGCAAACACAAACAAGAACAAACAAACAAGTGAAATGAAGAATAAAATTGAAATTGTACAATATAATATTGTGGTGGTTCATCTTATAATTCAGTCTAGAGAATGCACCAGACAGCATCTAAGACCTGCAAAAATCAAAATGTTCTAGGGGGACGGAGGCCCCCCAAACCCTTCATGCCATTTCGTCCACGTGCATTTTTCAGGGCAATCTCTATTGGGCTCAGGGCCATCTGTAAATTAAGGGCCATCTCCCAACATCCTTAATGTCATGCACTTGGACTGTAGACCACTTGGAGTAAAATCCATGTGAAAATTGCTTCTCACTGTTCTCAGGTCAAATATGTATATTTGATTAAAAATGCAATTCATTTCGATTAATTAATTACAAAGCCTCTAATTAGATTAATTTTTTTAATCGAGTCCCGGCCCTAATTTTTATTATTAATTACGTTGTTTATAAATTAATCTGAGGGCCGCAAAAAGAGGAGGTGGGGGCCGCCATTTGCCCATCCCTGACCTCGAGTCTATGTGTGCACGTCTCTGAGTTTCAGGACACTAGTGACGTTTAAACATGCCTTCCGAAGCACAAACAAAATCCAGCAGAGTAAAATGAATCATGAAACACTGCTGATGAACCACAGGAACAGTGATGGCAGTTAACATGGCATGATGACTGTCTCTGAATGGAACATCAATGTGGTTCCTCCTCCCCTCCACAGCTCCACGGCTGCATGACGTTTCCTGAAGCAGGATTGGGCCACACCTTTCTACACCCACTACATTTAGCCTATGTTTAGGTGGGCTCAAGATTGGGTGATATAATATTTCCAACTGCACCTGAATAGAGAGAGAGAGAGAGAGAGAGAGAGAGAGAGAGAGAGAGAGAGAGAGAGAGAGAGAGAGAGAGAGAGAGAGAGGAGAGAGAGAGAGAGAGAGCTCGCGCTATACAGGAGCGTGTTTACCAGAAAGCAGCCGCTCTCTTGGATCCTGGCGCTGCCAACATAAGCACATCTAGCGTGTGCTTCAGCTAAGATGTGACCCCGCAGCCCTTCGTCCTGTGTCCCAAACGGCAGAGATGCGCCCCGGTAGGTAGCTCGGAGACTGCGAGGACAAAGTGCTTAGACTGAGGCTGTGACTGCAGACTTCAATGACAGTGTCTGTGTTCCCGTCGGTGAACCAGCTCTGCTAAACCTCCCGCTGCTAACTCTCTCCCCGGTCCTGGTTACTATACACGCAGAGGAGAGTTACCGAGCACATTGTGAACATGAAGTTCACGGAGCATCTCTCGGCTCACATCACCCCGGAGTGGAGGAAGCAGTACATCCAGTATGAGGTGAGAACCTGCTCTGCAGCCGACTGCTAGCTCACAGGCTAACTGGCTGTCTCAGTCTGTCCGTGTATACCTGTATTGTCTTTTGACAACTATGTGAGTACAATTGGCGATATCTAGATGTTCTATCATGCTCCTGTCTTTATAAACAGGAGGGATGAACTGCTTGGATGGAAGCAACCGCAAACCACCAGCAGCCAGCTAGTGTTAGCTAACGTTAGCTAGCAGACAGGCAAGAGGCTATGTTGTTGCTCCGCAGGCTGCTCACATCCAGCCGATACGACCCCGGCCTGCAGAGTGTGTCTGTCCTCTACCGATAAGCTGCTTGGAATGTGTTTTGGAGACAAAAGCCATTCGGCTGACTCATCATTATTGAGCTAACGTAGTTATGTATTTGAGCCTGTTAACCACCCTTTCTGGTTCCTAAACTGCTGAGCCAGCTCACAAGTCTGCTGGTGTTCTGTCATAAGCTGCCAGGATGCTGATCGCTCAATCTCCAACCTCTGACCCACTAAAGACATTCACGTTTGCAATTCAATTCTGTATGTTGCCTTAATTCCTATACAGGGCTTCAGGTAAACATACATTCTTAATAGTTTTACATTGTGCCACTATATTTGAACTTCTTATTCTAAGATCAAATAAGCTTGTTTATTTGGATCGCAGTATTTGTATACAGCAGGAACTGTGCTGATCCTAAGAATGCCAGTTAATATATAGTCTTAATTGAGCTATATCTAGCATACATGCAATTCAACGCTGTTACCCAGTTGTTCTGTGTGCTGGACACATTCATTACCAGTAAGACATGTGTACCTACCAGTTACAGTTACACACAGTAGGCGCTTTCACACCAAGTAACTTTGTTCCCAGTACTTTGTTCCCAGTACTTAGTTCATCGGAACTCTCTTCTTCTTCTTCTTCTTCTTCCCTTCTTTCTTCTTCTTCTTCTTCTTTCTTCTTCTTCTCTTCTTCTTCTTCTTCTTCTTCTTCTCCTCCTCCTTCTCCTTCTCCTTCTCCTTCTCCTTCTCCTTCACCACTGGCAGGCCGCAAACAACTTCACGGCGTACACTGCCGCCCAAAGTCCCCGGCCGGAAGTCCCCGGAGTTGGGGAAGGCTTCAGTAGAAGCTGCTGGGAGTCCCAGCAGCTTCTACTGAAGCCTTCCGAGTAAATCGCCAGAACGCCGACACCTCCTCATCTCCACCGCTCCCATGTTGTCTCTTGTGTTGCCATAAGTTAGTCTCTCTCTGTTGGTGCGCGGGGCTAATACAATGGCGGCTTCACAACACTTTTCCGAGTTTTACGGTACGTGGTTTGCAATTCGCCCAGCCAATCAGAAATTGGAACTTTTTTCTCCCCATGAAAGTCCCACCTCTCTAACAGGGACTAAAAAGGGGGGAAAGTTCTCATGAACTAAGTTCTAGTTCCAGATCTCTTTGGTGTGAACGAACTAAACGGGAAAAGTACTCCGGTGTGAAAGCGCCTAGTGAAAGATAAATACAGTTACAAAAGTCAGGTAAAAAAAATGCCTAATGCTCCTTGGGAAGAACTGTGACACTACTCCATCCATTTTGAAGAACAGCTGTTCATTGTACACGTGTGTGTATATATGTCTTGTTTATAGTGTAATTACATTTGGTGCCAGCATAATGTCTGCCATTTGTACTGACAACCTGAAAGTGAGAGGATCGAGACTGCTGCACAGACCGTACTCTGACCATGCAAGCATGTGCATACGTCCGTGCTGACGATGTGGGGGTGTGCCTGATTGGTCTCGGAGTAGGACTAGTTTCTTTATTATGCTTTTGGGGTTTTCCCTCTCATGTAGTGTGTTTTTGTGCATGTACAATTTGCAAAGGCTAAAATCCATGTGTTCCCGCCAGAGGGAGTTTTTCTGCCGCACCCCTACGATCTTTCTTTGCTCCGAATCGACATTGCTTTGCAGGAAGCACATGAACATGAGTTTCTTATTAGCTCTTCATGCAAGTTACTGATAGGGTTATTTGACAAGCTCCCGGTACTGGTGGTGTTAACTGAAGCCAAGAGATTCGGACCTTCCAAATGCAGGGACCGTATCGACCTTGACGCAGATCAGAAACTAAACTAGACCTCAAACTGAAGGGAGCCAACCCATTCATTACTGTTGTGGACCATGGGCTCTTGTTCATGCGTGATATTGTATATTATTAACTATATAGAGTTTCCTTTTTATGTTTTTTAAAGCTTCAGACAATGCAGCAATGTATTGTTGCTCCATTAAGGACTCATATAAGTACATTCTCATTTGTTACAGCTCATGCCAATGTGTATACAGAAACAGCTAGAACAGCCGTGCATCCAGTGCCTGGGTTTCGCAGCAGCAGCAGCAGCAGCAGCAGCATGAGCGAGGCAGCAGCATGAGCGACGCAGAGGCAGCAGCAGCAGCAGCAGCAGCAGCAGCCAGTGTGTCATCAGTCACCGCGGTGCTCTGCATACTGTGACTGTAGTATATATTTTAGTCACAATCAAAACCTCAACATATATATTATCTAACTTATATATATATATATGAGTTAGACAATTTATTCATGCCTTAGAATTAGGGAGAGCTTAGCTTTGTGGCTCCAATTCAGAAGCAATCAGTCATCTGCTCTGCACTTCTGACACATTGTGTTAGTTCCTGTTGCAGCACCATTACATTAAGCTTTGAGCCTTCTTGGAGTTGGTGATGAGTGTCTTAGAGAGCGTCTCCAGCAGTGCTATTCAGTGTAAAAGAGCGTACCACCTTTTAAAAATGTACCCAAGTGTAGCTCCGCTCCAGAGGTCCAAATCGGAAGTAGCTTTGTTATGGCCAAACCAAATAGCCTTGGGTGAATTGAAAACTATTGAATAGAATAGATGTTGAATGATTAGATATTTTCTGTCTGTGGATCCATTGATTTTTGTGAGTATAAACATCATTATTAAATAAAATCCGGCCAAATATTACTGTACATATGGATGAGTTTTCAAATTCTCCTTGTGCTCTTGTCTGTGGCTTATTTCCACTGTAGTTTGAATCCAGTTTATTTTTGCTCTTGCAGTGTTGAGATGCAGGCCAGATGTAGCGTGTTGTTCCACCCAGCTGTACATCTGGCCCTGAGCCCGGTTAGTTTGGGTCCTGTGAAGATGGGGGACCAAGGCCAGTGAGCTTTGCAGAGCCATGCTGACAGGGCTTCTCCATGGACGGCATGTTTTGTCTTGGCAGCTGTGTTTGGGTCAGACACTCAGCAGGACAGTTGGATAGCAGCGTGTATCTAGCTGTTTTGATCTCCTGTTAGGGGTTTCCCTTGGGCTTCTGCAGGGCTTTGGTGCTTTACAGCCATCAAGGTTTCTACCAGAGCTGTGGCTGGAAGTCAACTCATTAAACTGATAATCAACAGAAAACCAAGAACCAACTATTTGATCATTTATCAATTGTCAGTTATTTTTCATGCAAAGATGGCGATCAAACACCTTGTCTCATGATATTAGCATCAGCTGTTCTGTAGGAACGTATGAAAACCTGTGCCACCTGGGCAGACTGTGGTTAGCGCATGAGTCCGTCTCTACCTACGGCCTCTTTAGCACAGCTTATAAACTGCCGCCCTGCGGGCCTAACCATCGCAGCAATGTTGAGAATATTATTATTATTATTCATTTCTTCTTCTTCTTCTTCTTCTTCTTCTGTCCAAGGATATTGTGTAATTCAGGAAACAAATTATCAACACGTCTGGAAGTATTATGTTTCTTTCTACCTCGGTATTCAGCCCTCTTCTCACCGGAAACCGTCGTGTTGCTCATCAACGCGAGATGGAACAAAGGGATAACCGTCTAGCGATCATCATGCAGGTTTTATGCAACAGCCAGTTTACCCTCCACACTTATTAGGAAGACGAGGCTAAGTTCACAGTGATTACCCGAGGTCTAACCACCTTTCCTTTCATCCAGTTTAAAGTAGTGCACGTGTCAAAGACGGGAACACCCTCTTGCTGGGGGACTGAGGTAGCACGTTGCCAAATGGCAACGTTTGTTTACTACTTCCATTGTGAACTACCATTGTTGGTTATATAATTGTCATATGCCTTTGACCTGTATCCAACTTAATACATGGAGTCTGCGCACAGCAGCATTGATGGAAGCGTCATGCCGCAGCAGCCTTAGTTCATGGGAGGGTGTTTGTGACGATGGCTGTTTTCACTGGGCGTAATGAAGAGAGAAGCCCAACATACCCCAGGGAGCACATCTTTAGAGAAGGGTCTTTGAAACAACACTGACAGACTTAAATAACTTACACTATTAGTCGTTTGGAATTATATTTAATGTTGTGAATTTCCTCAATGAAGTCTTATCTTAATTCTTCCTTAATACTTTCATGGTTAAAATCATGAGTCCGCTGCCTATAAAAGAAACATGATAATAATACTGTCTCCAGTTTCTTATCTACGGTTTGAAGGAAACTGAGTGTGTGTGTACGTTGAAGCTGCAGCGGGAGCACCTACAGTGCATGTGAATTGTTTATACTAGTCTATTGCCATATCCACATGAAGATAGCAGCAGCTTTGCTGCTTCAGTCTCATTTGTTGGGACGTGTTATGATTATCCTCTCTGGACTCCTTATCTTAAAAGTGATTTGAAGTGGTCAGATGCTGACTCATTTCTGGGTTGGATGACTCATTGCCGCACCTCTCTATTCACAAGTGAGTGTTAAACGTCTGAACACTGACACCTGGCAAATGTGACATGATCATGTGAATTTATACCAAGTGCATCGGGAAACTGTGATGCATTGCATTGTTGGATAGACAGGGCCACACATCTGTGTTTGGGCTACAAACTATATATTTTTTGCCGCATTTGGAGAATCCTTCCGAATGGGACAAGTCTTATCCACATGTTAGGACACATCCAGCCCTAAGCTGCAGACCTAAGAAGAAGCAGCGCTGTCTTTATCGAAGTCTTTTGGACCAGTTGTTGGTATAAAAGATGCTTCTTTTAGTCAATTATAGTCATGTGGGACAACTTCTAATTCTGCCAAATGTATGAACTATATTTTATATCTCTCATGCTTTAAAGAGAATACAGATGGAAAGATGCAGGGGCGGTTCTAGGCGGGGGGGGGGGGGCGGGGGCCAGGGGGGGGGGGGGGGGTCAGTGCCCCCCCTAACTCTGACCTCTGACCCCCCTGTGGCCCCCCTAACAATGAAAAGTTTTTTTGTTTTTTTAAATTTAGATTTTCTGGTACTCGGTTTGCCAAAAAACGCAGAATTGTGTTGCTGTAATGTGAGATTGTGCAGACACCCTTATGTAAAGTAGAGATGTAACTGTTTATTGCCTTTATTTTTATATAAATATGGTGTTAACTTACTTAAGCTGAAGCTAACAGTAATAACTATAAGATCTATCTGAAATAAATAAGTGTACTGAAACAAATACCAATAACTGTATTGCATTGTTTTCTTAGGCGCAATTACTTCATACTGTCTAGTTCTCTTTTTCGTCCTGCATTTATTGTGCCCCCCTCAGAAAATAACTGGCCCCTCAGTGGCCCCCCCAGTCAAATTGGTCTAGAACCGCCACTGGAAAGATGTCTACACAAATGGAGTTGTGTGACCCACAAGAAATAGATTCCAGAAAATGTCCACAGAAGGAAAGTGAAAATAACTGTAGAGACAGAAACGACTTCCACTTCTTTAACCGGCCTTCCACTTTCTCTATAATCCCGTCCCAGTTTTTCAAACAAAATGTGTCATCACCAAGATAAATACCCAGGTACTTTAACCCTGCCCTTTTCCAACCAAGGCCCCCAGGTAACAACAAGCTGTCAATGCTGCCCTCGCCTCCTGCTAAGGCCTCACTCTCCCCCAGTTGATCAATACTGCCCTCGCCTCCTGCTAAGGCCTCACTCTCCCCCAGTTGATCAATGCTGCCCTCGCCTCCTGCTAAGGCCTCACTCTCCCCCAGTTGATCAATGCTGCCCTCGCCTCCTGCTAAGGCCTCACTTTTCACCCAGTTGACTCGAGCAGATGAGATTTTGCAAAAGTTGCTCACAGTTTCAGTTAAAACATTGATGTCATCTAGTGTTTTTAACAAAGACCATTATGTCATCCGCATACGCAGACAATTTAAAAACATCCCCACAGCCAGGAAGAGAGAAACCCTGTAACTTTGACCCGGTGTAAAAAAGGCTCTATGGCCAGGGAGCAGAGCATCCGGACAAAGAGCAGCCCTGTCGGACTCCTCTCTGAGCTTCAAAAGGACCGTTTATCTTCAGTCCACTCTCAATGTCCCTGTACAAGACCTGGATCTTGGCTCTGAGACCAGAGCTGAACCCAGAAGCTTCCAGCGTCTGCCACAAGTACTGGTGTTCAACTCGGTCAAAAGCCTTTTCCTGGTCTAGAGAAATCAGACCAAGCTCACAGCCCAATGAACCGGAGAGGTCCAGAACATCTGGAGTCAGAGTCACGTTGTCAGTGATCAACCTGCTGGGTACACGGTATGTCTGGTCTACGTGAACGACATGCTCCATCACTTCCTCAGCCTCGTCGCTAACACTTTGGAAAGCAGCTTGTAGTCGGTACAGAGTAGAGACACAGGACGCCAGTTCTTAATCTCCTGCTGGTCTCCTTTCTTAGGGAGGAGTGAGCACAGCTCTCCTGCAACTCAGAGGCAACCTCCCGTTACTTAGACTGTCTCTGAGCACACTCAGCAGGTCGTCACCTATAACTGGCCAGAGAGCCTTATAGAAGTCTGCAGGCAGGCCGTCTATGCCAGGAGCCTTCCCACTGTGCATGCTCTGCAGGGCCTCCTGCAGCTCCTGGGCACGTGATCATGGTGATTTAGAAAAGATCGGAATCGGGGAAAAAAATCGGGATCGGAATTTTGTTTTTATATAAAATAATGTTTTTATTTTATTTAATGTTACAAAACAAAAATGACCATGTTCACGTCTTAAAGTCATCCTGAGGACTTCGTTTTGGTTGAAAATTACACAACATCATGTATGTGTTGCTTTCTTTGGGCTTGTTTTCAGACCTGCTTATTTCTCTGAAATCTGGCAACAGAGTGGGCGCAGTGTCTAATAGTAGTAGCAGCAAGCTAACGAGAGGCTACGTTCAGCTGGTGACTCGGGAGTCGGGACAGAGAAAATGTCAGGAGTTTGGAAGTATTCTAAAATTGAAAGCGAAGGCAGTGTAACAGCCAGATGCAATGTTTGCAAGGCGTTATCTGTTACCTTTTTTTTCTCTTAATGCATTGCATAAAGATCGGATCGGGAAAAATCGGTATCGGCAGATTGTCAAAATCAAATGATCGGAATCGGATCGGGAGCAGAAAAAGGTGATCGGGACATCCCTAGTTAAAAACATAGACACGATCCAGCCTAGCCAGAGACAACAGGTTATCCCTAGAGGGCACCACGTGTACTGCCGCTGGCCCGGGTGGAAGTGCCTCCAAACATCACACAGCTCAAAGCTTTCTGTTAGCCTTATTAAGGCACTCTTTGAGGCAGCATGCGGCTCCTGGTGGTTCCTATCCAGCACAGGGTTCTCTGTGCTGTTGAAGTCACCCCCCAGAAACAGATACTCCCCACTATCACAGGTGCTAAGAGTGTGTTTCAGTTTCTCAAAGAACAACAGCCTCTCTGCGCCCACACTGGGAGCATAAATATTTATAAAACATATTTTAACTTTTTCAAATTCAGCATTTATTTTGAGCAAGTGTCCTGATGACCTCATCGACCGCACAGGAGAAGGGTGTAAATAGGGCTGTGCAATTTAATCGATCTTGCGATATATATCGATATTTAGTTTTCCGGGAAAGTATCAATATTTCAGCTGCGGGTATCGATACATTTAGTCTGATAACTGTGTTCGTTATACTCGCGTCCAGGAGAGAAGCTTTAAAATTACTACTAATTAGACTAATTGAGTCTCTGAGAATGTTCAAATGTATACTTTAATTAAAAAAAGCGCGGTAATGTTCCAAGCAGAAGATGATTCAGTCAGAAAAACAGCTGTGTTCTGGCTCTCGTGAGCGAAGAGAGCGAGCTCCACCTTTCCAGCTGTTAAATATCCTCTGCTGAATCCTCCCTGTGGGCCGGTTGGCGCTGCTGGGGATCGGCCCTCCACGTCTCCAATGTTCGTTGTTGCGCATTACAGAGGATTCAGACATTGCACATTAAATATATAACTAAACACGCCTTTTCTCCTCCTTATCTCTTTCATGACTTTTCATTTAATACATTTTAAACGCTGTAATCAATACTCCAAAAATACCTCACGGCTGGTATCATTTCCGGTAGTTCCGAATGTTGTCTCATGCTACCCACGTCTGTAAACAAACGTATTCAAATAAACTGTACCTTCATTTAATATTCAGCAATAATAATATCTCGACGTCTATAGTTGTAGTGTTGAAATCAGTAGGTTTCGGTGTGCAACACTCCGTGTCATATCGCTACTAAATTCACCTCTATAGGAAATGGTATATTAGCCACATGCTAAATGCTAACCGGAGATGAAGGATTTTCAGAATAAAAGCTCAAGAACTGGTTGTGCACAACAACTTCTGGTTTTTCAGTATAAAACAGCATTTAAACTGACGGTATGTTTATGGTACTTTATGCCATCAAAACATTGATTTTAATTTCTAACAAGTCCCATTCAAATCCCCCGTGTTCCGCCACCTGCTGCACCTTTTCATTCTCCATTGTCCATTGTGATACTGCACTTTACAGCTACAGTTTGCACTGTTTCAATAAATGAAACAAATTTTCTCACCACATCTTTTGATTCATTTTGTCCAGCATTTGCAAGCTGGAGACGCTCTGTCAGAGCCATATATTGTATAATTGATGCTTTCAGTTTTCAGTTGAATTAATTCAATCCAAGTCAATGGAACACTCACAAGATGTCACCAAAATCCCACTGTCCCTTTAAAATCTTTCAGAAAATGATATAAGTGTATCGAATTATATCGAATCGTATCGTTGGCTGAATATCGTGATATATATCGTATCGTTGGCTGAATATCGTGTATCGTATCGTGAGATTAGTGTATCGCCACAGCCCTAGGTGTAAAGCCCCTCGCAAAGAGAATGGCAACCCCTCCACTATCGCTGCGCTTATGGCTGAAGAAGCCCCCCCCCCCCCCATTCCCTCCTCCAGTCACTCTCGTTCTCAGCAGTGCTGTGAGTTTCCTGGAGAAACGTCACATTTAAACTCTTGTTTCCTAATAAAGTAAATAAAGACGCTCTCTTAGCATCCCCTCGAGCACCGTTAATGTTTAAAGAGCCCAGCTTTATGTCACTCATAATGAAATTATTATTGCATCCTAACAAAATCAAAAACCTGGCTGAAGATAAATCAAATAGAAAAAGTTAAAACAAGATGTACTTATTCATCATTCTTTGCATTTCCCTCTCTAATCCTCTGAAGTATCTTCTTTAACCTTCTCTGGGCCGCTGAAGAAAGGTTCCCCTAAAGCTTCTTTGCGCCGCATGAGAGCCTTGGCAGAATTATGAAGATCTGCAAATCAGCAAAAAAGTCTTCTAACTTCACCGCCCTCATCCCCTTCGTTTCCTTCAGAAAGGATCTGATCCTCTGGAAAGAGTACTCCTCTCCCTTTGCTACCTCAACGATGTCAAAGAAGGACTCACTGTCACTGTCCTCTGAGTCCTCTGGGACTCCCTCTGGCTGAGAGGAGGAACACAGCGACTCCTTCTTTGACACCTTCCCTTTTTGTGCCACACTGCCTTTGCTCACTTCCTCATTTTTCCTTTTAACAGGTAACCTTAACAAGTCCTCATCCATTACCACATCCTCCAGAACAGACTCAGCCACTCTGGCTGCAGTGTGCTCACTATCTGCTTCCTGTGTGACCTGAGTGTCTGTGTGTGTGATACTGTGTAGGGCTGTAACGATACACTAATCTCACGATACGATACGATACACGATATTCAGCTCACGATACGATATATATCACGATATTCAGCCAACGATACGATTCGATACGATTCGATATAATTCGATACAAGATGTCATCGTGTATCGAAAGTGTGAGTGTTCCATTGACTTGGATTGAATTCAACTAAAAACTGAACGCATCAATTATACAATATATGGCTCTGACTAGACAGAGTCTACAGCTTTCAAATGCTGGACAAAATGAATCAAAAGATGTGGTGAGTATTTGTTTCATTTATTGAAACAGTGCAAACTGTAGCTTACAAGCCATTTAAACATAAGTACATAAAGTGCAGTATCACAATGGACAATTAAAAGGTGCAGCAGGTGGCCTGTTCTGAACAGATTCTTATACAGCATTTATAGCTTAACACAGAATATGAGGTAGCCAATAATTCAAGTCACTAAGAACAACATTTAATGTCAAATGTACCTGCCAATAATTCAAGTCCAAAAAGGAGTAACATTTAAGCCAAAACCACTAAACAGAAAGGCTCCTCTCTACATACGTAACTGCATCTACATTCTCTTCAGATTTTTGTTCAGGAATATAATCTGATCAACGTGTTCTGGGAGAAGTGCACTTCTCTGAGCAGTGACGATATCTCCGGCGGTAGAGAAGACCCTCTCCGAGGAGACACTAGTGCCAGGGATGCACAGGTACCTTTTAGCAAGGTGTGACAAGAGTGGATACTCATACTGGTGCTCCTTCCACCAGACCAGTGGATCTTCTTTCACTCCCAAGAGATCTTCCTCCTTGGAGCGGGTCATCTGCTCCTTGGCCTGGTTCTCTTGGGTTGTGCTCCACCACCGTATCGTTCACCACCAAGAAGGGCAGCCAGTGGACAAGACGGCTTTGGATTCCTGGGTGGAGGATGTTGACCTTCAAATAAATAAACAATAAGAACACATAATTTATAGTTAATCACATTCCATAATTCCTACTCAGAGGTTCAGACAACACAGTGTGCTTCACTGGATAACAATGGGTGATACTGACCTTGACTGCTCTCTCCTTCCTTGAATCGCACACCATCATCTACAGTCTCTTCTTCGGATGCCATCCCCTCATCATCAGCGCTACCATTACATTTTCCTGTGCCCTCTTCGACCACACTCCAAAGGGACAACTCAATGAAATAGGTCAACATGAAATGAAATTCATGAGCTTTCACTGCAATACATCTTTTAATTAGTGTATTTAAAATCTATGCCTTTAAAACTATTAACATTATAGTATTTATGCTTTTTAAACAATTTAATATTTATGCATTTTAAACAGTTAACGTTGTAGGATTTATGCTTTTTAAACAATTGAATTTATGCATTTTAAACAGTTAACGTTGTAGGATTTATGCTTTTTAAACAATTTAATATTTATGCATTTTAAACAGTTAACGTTGTAGGATTTGCCTTTTAAACTTTGAACAATGTATTATTTAGGCCTATGCTTACTCTCACCAGGAGATGTTACATAGGATACAAGGCCAAGGGTTAAACCTAGCAGTACCATCACTGCCTTACCTCTGATGGCATTGGCTAATCCTGAGCCTCTGCAATCAGTCCATCATAAACTTCCTGTCTTTGGTTCTCAGTCAGGAAGGGAAGACTTTTGAATCTTGGATCCATTGCTGAACATGCATGGAGAGTTGCCTTGAGGTCGATGTACCTCTTCTGAAGATCCCCAGACATGGCAGCCTTCATCTCTTGTATGACTGCAGATTCATCTTCGATCGGTTTCAGTCCATTGATCAGTGTGTCCTGGAGGGGTGCGATGACTGACAGCGTGGGGGACTTCTCCTTGGACATGTACTGTGTAGCCTCCTTCATGGGCTTCAGCGCGCTGACTACTTCTTCAGCTGTTGTCACGTCTGACTCAGTCAGTGTGCACAGATCCTTCTCGGTCTTCCTCGCCTCACTCGAGAGCAGGGCTGCACAGATGGCCGGTTGTTGCTCAAGGAATCTTTCCAGCATGTCGTGTTCACTGTTCCACCTGTAGTTAAATAAAAGTAAGACACTTTATTTATAGATTTATTTAAATTTATTTATTAATGACAAAATAAATTAGTAATAAAAACAAAATAAACAATTGAAAAGTAACTACGCACAAACCTTGTAACCACGTCCGTCATCAGCTTGTGCTCTGGTAGTTGTAGAAGCCTCTGCTTCTCTTTCAGCATGTGGTTGGCTGTGGTCCTTCGTCTGGAGAAGTTCACAATGCGTCTCACTCTTCCCAACAGGCGTGCGACTGCTGTGATTTTGAGGGCACGTTGTGCAGCCAGATTTAGGGTGTGTGCGTAGCATTTGACGTGAAGTGTGAACGCTGCCTCCTCAGCTGCTATTGTCATATTTGACGCGTTGTCAGTGACAATTACTGGATCCTTTTCTGTGGTTTCCCACTCAGCGAGGGCCTTTCTTAGATGTTCTGCCAGGTTGTGTCCGGTGTGGCTCTCGGGCATGTCCCTGGTTTGTAATACATGCGTAACAAGCTCCCATTCCTCGTTAATAAAGTGGGCCGTGATGGTGACATATGCTTCAGTTGTTCGCGAGGTCCACCCGTCGCACGTCAGGGCAACTCTCTCCGCTTTGCCCAGGGAGGCTTTGACGTGTGCCTTTGTCTGAGCATACAGCCTGGGAACGCAAACCTTGGTGAGGTGTTGGCGGGTTGGAACAGGATAGCGGGGCTCCATCGCGTTCACCATGCGCTAACAGCCTATGTTTTCCACCACGGAATAAGGTCTCAAATCCTGACAAATAAAGTAGGCAATGGACTCTGTAATCTTCTGCGACCTTGGTGAAGTAGATGGGAACTTGTGGGAACAACCGCCATCGCTGTCCAGTATGGTTTGTTTTGGGTCACGCCGCAGCTTCTTGAGTTCCTGAGTTAGCACTACCTTGTCCGGGTGGTGACGTTGTAGGTGGGTTCGTAGGTTAGTTGTATTTCCAGAGTATTTCACGTTTGTGTGACACAGCTTGCAAACCACCATAGTTTTATCTAAAGTGTCGCTTTCCTTCTTCTTGTTAAAGCCGAAGTGCTCCCATACATCTGCTTTTAAGCACGAAGGTGCTGGGTTAATGTGTGCCGCCATTCTCCTGAACCGCTTCGCACTCACTGTGAGAAGAAAAACCGGCGTCTGCATATCTAGAAATGCTCTACAGCGACACTAGCGGCTCGGCTGGCTGATGTAATCGCTCTTCATGCAAAGCGAACGGGGGGGGATGGGCAGGGAGCAGAGCGCCAGGCGGAACACGGGGATTTGAATGGGACTTAATGTATCGCTGAAATATCGATACTTTCTCGAGAAACAAAATATCGATATATATCGCAGGATCGATTAAATTGCACAGCCCTAATACTGTGTGTACCTGCCCGTGTGCTTCCTGTGTGGCCTGAGTCTCTGTGTGTGTGAAACTGTGTACCTGCCCGTGTGCTTTCTGTGTGTGAAACCGTCGGCTCTGCCGCGGACCGACTGACTGGCGGTTCCACCACCGGTGGCGCGGGTGCGGGCACAGGTGGTTTACACCACAACATCGGACTACAGACTATATATATATATATACCCTCCACACCCTCATTAATAAACATGTCCACCAAAATAAGAAGATTTTCTCTTGTTTTGTAGATTTCAAAAAAGCATTCGACACCATTTGGCACAACGGTCTGTTCCTGAAGTTGATTGAAAATGATGTAGGGGGAAAACATGTGATAAATGTGCTGTGAAAATGGTCAATATGGAAACGGATGTCTTCCCCCAAAGTAGAGGGGTGAAACAGGGCTGCAGGCTCAGCCCCACCCTGTTTAACATTTATATTGATCAATTGGCAAAATCATTAGAACAATCCGATATCCCTGGACTCACCCTCTCGGACACACAAATCAAATGCCTCCTGTTTGCAGATGATCGAACAGCGTTTCCGCCAGGGGGGCGTCTTGCCGTCATTTGACATATTAATAATTCGAGAGAAGATCGAGAGTTTTTATCGCTTGAAATAACGAAAAGGACAAGGACGTCCCTCTGTTGGAGGGGCTAAGGAGTCTGGTGGGATTATCTTCGGAGTATTGAAGATCGTTTCCCCGACATCGGCGGTGCCTGCTACAGGACAACACGGAACGTGCGCGATTTGGACGCGATGAGCGGTGCTAGTGGAGCATGCGCGTGAGCTGCGAGCACCAGAGCCTCGCAGCGGCAAAACTGAGGCTCCGTGGTAAACGGTGGTAACATGAAGAGCCGTGTGGGAGGCGAAACAGCCGGCGCTTTAAGAGAGCCGAGCCAAATGATCCGGCTCACTATCGTAAAGAGACAGTATCTATAAGGGACGGCTCAAGTCAAAATTCAGACCTGGGCCCGGACAGTTCATCTGGAACCCTTCTGTCAGACCTGGGCCCGGACAGTTCATCTGCAAACCTTCTGTCAGACCTGGGCCCTGACAGTTCATCTGCAAACCTTCTGTCAGACCTGGGCCCTGACAGTTCATCTGCAAACCTTCTGTCAGACCTGGACCCTGACAGTTCATCTGGAACCCTTCTGTCAGACCTGGGCCCTGACAGTTCATCTGGAACCCTTCTGTCAGACCTGGGCCCTGACAGTTCATCTGCAAACCTTCTGTCAGACCTGGACCCTGACAGTTCATCTGGAACCCTTCTGTCAGACCTGGGCCCTGACAGTTCATCTGGAACCCTTCTGTCAGACCTGGGCCCTGACAGTTCATCTGGAACCCTTCTGTCAGACCTGGGCCCTGACAGTTCATCTGGAACCCTTCTGTCAGACCTGGGCCCTGACAGTTCATCTGGAACCCTTCTGTCAGACCTGGGCCCTGACAGTTCATCTGGAACCCTTCTGTCAGACCTGGGCCCTGACAGTTCATCTGGAACCCTTCTGTCAGACCTGGGCCCTGACAGTTCATCTGGAAAAGACCAGGATTATGGTCTTCCAGAAACGACCCAGAGGTCAGGGAAACCCACACTGGTTCTTACTGGGCTCCACTGACGTAGAACACACACAGCTACACATATTTGGGACTCAAAATTACTTCGACAGGAAATTTCAATCTGGCCATTAATGATCTCAGAGACAAAGGAAGAAAGGCTTCAAATATAGATATACCTTAGAATCTGGCTCAAAATATTCAATTCAATAATAGAACCAATCATACTGTATGGTAGTGAAGTGTGGGGTCCTCTTGGAAATCAAGACTTTGATCAATGGGACAAACACCCAATAGAAACCCTACATGCGGAGATATGCAAGAGCATCCTGAGAGTCCACAGGAACACCCCCAACAACGGATGCCGAGCTGAGCTAGGCCAATTCCCCTTTTAATTAGGATACAAAAAAGAGCAGTCAAATTCTACAACCACCTAAAAACCAGCGATCCCAAGTCCTACCATTACAAAGCCCTCCATTGAGAGGAGTCCCCTCAACCAGCTGGTCCTGAGGCTCACCTCCTCTAACAGGACAAGGCCTCAACCAGCTGGTCCTGAGGCTCACCTCCTCTAACAGGACAAGGCCTCAACCAGCTGGTCCTGAGGCTCACCTCCTCTAACAGGACAAGGCCTCAACCAGCTGGTCCTGAGGCTCACCTCCTCCAACAGGACAAGGCCTCCACCAGCTGGTCCTGAGGCTCACCTCCTCCAACAGGACAAGGCCTCAACCAGCTGGTCCTGAGGCTCACCTCCTCCAACAGGACAAGGCCTCAGCCAGCTGGTCCTGAGGCTCACCTCCTCCAACAGGACAAGGCCTCAACCAGCTGGTCCTGAGGCTCACCTCCTCCAACAGGACAAGGCCTCAACCAGCTGGTCCTGAGGCTCACCTCCTCCAACAGGACAAGGCCTCAACCAGCTGGTCCTGAGGCTCACCTCCTCCAACAGGACAAGGCCTCAACCAGCTGGTCCTGAGGCTCACCTCCTCCAACAGGACAAGGCCTCAGCCAGCTGGTCCTGAGGCTCACCTCCTCTAACAGGACAAGGCCTCCACCAGCTGGTCCTGAGGCTCACCTCCTCTAACAGGACAAGGCCTCAACCAGCTGGTCCTGAGGCTCACCTCCTCCAACAGGATAAGGCCTCAGGACAGCCCTCACACAATCTGGCCCAACCAAATCATAGCTAAAGAAAATGACATCAACTATTGGACATGTACCACGAAAACCCAAAACAAACGTCAATGCTATTTGGCTCTAAACAGACAGGACACGGTGGCAAACTATCTGAGCGCCGTGACTGATCCCCAAACTGAGGAAGACATTAACAATGTACAGACTCAGTGACCACAGCCTGGCCCTAGAGACTGGCCCACACAGGCAGACCTGGCTGCCTAGAGAAGAGAGGCTGTGTCAGCTCTGTCCTCAGAGACAGGTGGAGACAGAGAGGAGAGAGGCTGTGTCAGCTCTGTCCTCAGAGACAGGTGGAGACAGAGAGGAGAGAGGCTGTGTCAGCTCTGTCCTCAGAGACAGGTGGAGACAGAAGAAGAGAGGCTGTGTCAGCTCTGTCCACAGAGACAGAGAGAAGAGAGGCTGTGTCAGCTCTGTCCTCAGAGACAGGTGGAGACAGAGAGAGAGAGGCTGTGTCAGCTCTGTCCTGAGAGACAGAGAGAGAGAGGCTGTGTCAGCTCTGTCCTCAGAGACAGGTGAGACAGAGAGAAGAGAGGCTGTGTCAGCTCTGTCCTCGGAGACAGAGAGGAGAGAGGCTGTGTCAGCTCTGTCCTCAGAGACAGAGAAGAGAGGCTGTGTCAGCTCTGTCCTCAGAGACATGTGGAGACAGAGAGGAGAGAGGCTGTGTCAGCTCTGTCCTCAGAGACAGGTGGAGACAGAGAGAAGAGAGGCTGTGTCAGCTCTGTCCTCAGAGACAGGTGAGACAGAGAGGAGAGAGGCTGTGTCAGCTCTGTCCTCAGAGACAGGTGGAGACAGAGAGAAGAGAGGCTGTGTCAGCTCTGTCCTCGGAGACAGGTGGAGACAGAGGAAGAGAGGCTGTGTCAGCTCTGTCCTCAGAGACAGGTGGAGACAGAGAGAGGAGAGGCTGTGTCAGCTCTGTCCTCAGAGACAGGTGGAGACAGAGAGGAGAGAGGCTGTCTCAGCTCTGTCCTCAGAGACAGGTGAGACAGAGAAGAGAGACAGGTGGAGACAGAGAGAGAGAGAGACAGGTGAGACAGAGAGGAGAGAGGCTGTGTCAGCTCTGTCCTCAGAGACAGGTGGAGACAGAGAAGAGAGGCTGTGTCAGCTCTGTCCTCAGAGACAGGTGGAGACAGAGAGAAGAGAGGCTGTGTCAGCTCTGTCCTCAGAGACAGGTGGAGACAGAGAGGAGAGAGGCTGTCTCAGCTCTGTCCTCAGAGACAGGTGAGACAGAGAAGAGAGACAGGTGGAGACAGAGAGAAGAGAGAGACAGGTGAGACAGAGAGGAGAGAGGCTGTGTCAGCTCTGTCCTCAGAGACAGGTGAGACAGAGAGAAGAGAGACAGGTGGAGACAGAGAGAAGAGAGACAGGTGGAGACAGAGAAGAGAGAGACAGGTGAGACAGAGAGGAGAGAGGCTGTCTCAGCTCTGTCCTCAGAGACAGGTGAGACAGAGAGGAGAGAGGCTGTGTCAGCTCTGTCCTCAGAGACAGGTGGAGACAGAGAGGAGAGAGGCTGTCTCAGCTCTGTCCTCAGAGACAGGTGAGACAGAGAGGAGAGAGGCTGTCTCAGCTCTGTCCTCAGAGACAGGTGAGACAGAGCAGCACTTCCTGCTGCACTGTCAAACATACCAAGACATTAGAACAAAGTTATTTACAAAGATAACATGTGAACTCCCAGATGTTGAATCACTGCCTGATCAGAATACAATGCAACATGTACTTGGAGAAAATAGTGCCAGCAGCGCAATATGTGAGCGCATGTCACAGCCTAAGAGACAACAACAACACACACATAACAGCTGTGTCTTTCTTTCTTTCTTTCTTTCTTTTTACATTTGATACTTGCGGTTTTGTAATAATATATTGTTGTAAATTGTTTAATGAATGAGTTGTATTTCATCTTCTTATCATATCACTATTGAATTGTATTATCCGTGACGCTTTGGCAATATTGTTCTCCTGACATGCAGCCAATAAAGCTTATTGAGCTGAATGGAGAGAGAACAGCTCTGTCTGAGGGGATCGCCACCAGGCCAGGAGTCTGGATCACGCAGGTGTGTGGGGAGAGGAGATGAACAAGTCCAGCAAGAGGCTCAGAGCCCTGTGAGTGTGTGGAGAGGCTCAGAGCCCTGTGAGTGTGTGAAGAGGCTCAGAGCCCTGTGAGTGTGTGAAGAGGGTCCAGCAAGAGGCTCAGAGCCCTGTGAGTGTGTGAAGAGAGTCCAGCAAGAGGCTCAGAGCCTGTGAGTGTGTGAAGAGGCTCAGAGCCCTGTGAGTGTGTGAAGAGGTGGAGGCTTGAGAGGGAAGCACAGAAGCAGGTAATCTGTGAGGATCCCAGCTGCCCTCTTTCTGCTGAGCCTGCCACTGCTCGCTCCCTCCCTCGCTCCCTCGCTCGCGGCCTGAGCGTACTCTCTGCATTACTCGGCATGGAGCAAGGAGACATGCTGCTTCACAGACACGTCTGTAAACGCACAGCAGACCACGGCTGTAGGGAGCGATGCATGAGGTTCTGCTTCCAGTCAGAGGCACGCAGAGCCGTTACCTGGCTAACGGCTCTGCTCCCTGTTTCCAGCTCTTCATGCTCACTGTGCAGTGCTGTATTTATATAGTGCTCATCTCGTCTAAGCAACCACTCAGAACACTTTACAACGCACACTACAAACAACAAACAACAATAGGCCAGGGCTGGTGATGGTGAAATGTACATGCAGACTAAAATCAATATAAAAATCCATATAAAAGAGCAACAAGCGAGACTTTGATGAGGAGACCGCTGTGTGTTATTAAGGCTCTGGATGGACATGTTGCACTCGTCACTCCGACGCACAGAGAAAGCACTCTGTCACTATGCACCTGTCACTTTAAAGGGCCCAGGTCATGCTTGTGTTGTGAAGGATGCTCTGCGTGTAGACGGTCTGCAGAGTCACACCCCTCAAAGTGCACCCTGCAGGGAGTACAGCTCTCACACAGAGAAGACCTGTCTGCTGCCCCAGAACGCCTCCTTGGACACTTCTCTTTGTCCTTCCTGGGTACAGTGACGTGCCCGTACCCAAATGGACCAATCCGTGGAGCCGTTACGTTACGTCCACGGAGCTGTTACGTTAAGTGACTTCCTCACTCACACACACACACACACACACACACACACACACACACACACACACACACACACACACACACACACACACTCTCAATCTTTTCTCAGCTGCAGCTCCGCCCATTTCTCCTCCCTGAGACGGCGTGACGCGGCGAGTCGGTTGTGTGAGCACACACACAAACTCCCAGCCAGGCTGCGGGTGTGTGGTGTTTCGGGCTGGGTGTCGCTGTGTCTCGCTGTCTCGCAGACGGCCACTGGGCTCACGGGGGGGGGGGGGGGGGGGCAGGAGCTCCAACAAGCTGTTTAGGACAGAGAGTGCATACACATACTACACATACTACACATACTACACATACTACACTACACATACTACACATACTACACATACTACACAGATGCAGCTTTCACACCAGCGCTTTTCAGTTTCTAGCTCCAAGCGGGAGCTTTTCTGGTTCAGCTCCGGTTTCCCTTTTCAGCTCCCGCTCTGTTCACACCGCCCACTGGCGCCCCAGAGCTGCCCCTGCTGCGTCATGACGTCACCGTTTACATCGCTGATTTGCCCCCCAACGGCAGCCATTACGGCAGCTCACAACAACAACAACAACTGCGTCGGGTCGATGATCGTGTTGCTTTTAATCACACGAAGCCAGAATAAATTGAATAACGACTTCTCCAACCTTATGCTTTGCTCCAGAGTGCCGTGGTTCATTGTTTATTAATGTGTTTCTGCAGCATTTACCGACCGCTGCAGTGCTGCTCTTCCACGGAGTTTATTCTCCGTTAGCTCCCGTTAGCTCCCGTTAGCTCCCGTTAGCTCACACTGCAGAGCTGGCTGCTCTTTCCACCGGAGTTTATTCTCCCGTTAGCTCCCGTTAGCTCACACTGCAGAGCTGGCTGCTCTTCCACGGAAGGTTATTCTCCCGTTAGCTCCCGGTTAGCTCACACTGCAGTGCTGGCTGCTCTTCCATGGAGTTTATTCTCCCGTTAGCTCCCGGTTAGCTCACACTGCAGTGCTGGCTGCTCTTCCACGGAGTTTATTCTCCCGTTAGCTCCCGGTTAGCTCACACTGCAGCGGCCGCTCTAAAGTATTCACTGTCCGACTCACACAAGCAGCTGATGCATATCCCCAGTTCCCCTTAGCCTAAGTGAATGTGTGTCAGTCTGAATTGACACTGTTTGGTATCACAACGCTGTTATGAAAGTTTCTCTGGTATGAAACGGGTGATGTTGGCATAGCAACCGAAGCTAAACTGACTACTTGCATCCGATAGCTGCAATAATACAAAACAACACGTCTGCCTCTCTCCACAATGATCGAGAACAGTGAACAGATGGTCAAAGTAAGGTACAAATAAACAGAACCACACGCAGCCTGGTTAGTGCTGCCTGACTTTATAAAGTGTGTTTATAGGCACTACTGCTTGTAGGCAGGCTGACAGTCGACCCATGTTCAGGGGAGGTGGCTTTAGTTTCCTGCACGCCTCGACGTGAGAGAGACGTAAGCGACGTCGCCTCTTAGCTCCAAGACGGAGCTGAAAAGGCGCTGGTGTGAAAGGGGCATCAGAGGCTGTGAGAAAGCAGTGTGAGTGTGGAACATTGAATGATGTGAATGTATTCTCGTTGACCTCACAATGGAACTATGATCAGTAGAGATGGCCGTGACATGGGACCTTTTAAATAGACGTTGTTCTACGTGGCTGTTTGTTTCCCAGGGCTGCTGAACATGGGTGCGGAAAGGCCAAAGCTGGCCGCCATGAGGTTGGTGAGCATAGACAAACAAACAAGCTGTTACATAGTGTCTCTAGATGTACATCTTGATGCTTGATTGTTGTCTGTGCTGCTGTCCTCTCCGCTGTCTGAGGGCTGCACTCTGACACACTGAGCAGAGACAGCGTGCCCTTGACTTGCTCTGCAGAAGCCAGCTCTCCAACTCTTCCAGGCGGCTAGCTCACAGTGAGGCCATTGTAGTCTTTGCTCTGATAGCATTGTGAAACACTGCCTGGCAGCTCACTGTCTAACTCTGAGAGTGTATGAACGAGGCTGTGTCCTCGTGTCCTACTCACGTCCTACTGAGGCTCAATGACTGTGGTCCACTCACCCACGTGTTACTAACACAGAGCATGAACGGCTATATTATCAGCACTGCCAACATGACTCACATTTATATTTCTTTAAAAACATCTCCTTCAAACAACTGTATTTAAATTACAAATAAATATCAAAAGGTATTACGTTTTCCCTTAAGTATTTTATTATCAAAACACACTGCAGAGTGGATCAAAGACCAGACAGAAACATCCTTTTTCAGCACCCATCTGCATGACGCAGCCTTCCCGTGTTCCTGGCCTTCTGCGTCCTTCTAAAGCAGGTGTCTCCAACACGTCGATCGCAACCCTCAATACGTAGCTCGCCAAGCAAATCCAAAATGTAAAAATACACACACAAAAAAAGGAAATGTAATTGAAAGAATCTACCCGATGCATAAACTCTATCTACTTACTACAGCTCTATATCTATCCAACACCCCTCCTCTCCCCACCCCCACAATGCATGTCGACCAATCACGTTCTTGCTTGATTTGCGGGACCAGCGTTGCAGTCGGGAAGAAAAGCAATGTGGAGCGGCAGCTCACCGCTTCATAAGGAGTGTGGCCTTTCCTTCTGCAGAGTCTACACCCAGAATCAGCCCCACTGAACAGCCTGGTCGTGCCACCTACACAGCACGTGAGGGCCAGAGCTCTACTGTGTGTGTGTTGCAACTTGCACATACACTGAACAAAAATATAAACGCAACACTTTTGTTTTTGCTCCCATTTTTCATGAGATGAACTCAAAGATCTAAAACATTTTCTATAAACACAAAATAACCATTTCTCTCAAATATTGTTCACAAATCTGAAAAAACGAACGACGACGAACACAGGTGCATTTTATTGATGTTATTGTGAATGCACAGAGATACCGTGACGAGATCCTGAGGCCCATTGTCGTGCCATTCATCCACGACCATCACCTCATGTTGCAGCATGATAATGCACGGCCCCATGTTGCAAGGATCTGTACACAATTCCTGGAGGCTGAAAACATCCCAGTTCTTGCATGGCCAGCATACTCACCGGACATGTCACCCATTGAGCATGTTTGGGATGCGGAGGACATGGCTCCTGCTGTCTCTGTGGCCTCCCTCTGCAGAATTAAATGTTATATTTTACATGAGAGTACTATTCACATTGTAACGGCTATAAAATGTTTCAAATTAAGCAAAATGTAATTTATGCATAAGGAAATTAATTAATTGTATACCTGTTCTTCAATGGCCACACTCTCTGTGGTGAGACTGTTGTAGACGGTTCACGGCAGGCAGTGCCCACATGAGAAAGGGCCTTGCACCTTGGATCTACAGCTGTGCGTATGGAGAAAGTCCTGGAGAGCAGGGTCAGTGTACCAGCCTTTAGGCTCCCTCTGATGGCAGCTCTGACTTCCTTCACAGTTGGACAGTCCTTCTCATTTGGTCCCATGGATTTCAGCAGCATTGTTTTGAGAGGCAGGATCATTGAGTTGTTTCAGTGCACATCAGTGTTGTGATCGTTTTTAAGGACCTCAATGACCCCATTCTCACATCCTGGTCACTCAATGTATTCATGTGTTTGTTTTTCTTGAGGGCCTTTTCTGTCAATGCTGAGTAAACAGCAGCGTGCTGCTCAAGATACCGCTCACCATGTCACAACTGGAGTTCCAGCGAGTGGGGACATCATGGATGAGTTTGTGTTTTGCACATTGAGCCTGTTTGCACTGCAACACACAGTGGGACAAAGAAGTATTTAGTCAGCCACCAACTGTGCAAGTTCTCCCACTTAAAAAGATGAGAGATGCCTGTAATTTTCATCCTAGATACACTTCAACTATGAGAGACAGAATGAGAAACAAAAAGTCCAGAAAATCACTGTCTGATTTTTAAAGAATTTATTTGCAAATTGTGGTGGAAATGCCCTTGCTGATGGAAGGAGGTTGTCACTCCAAATCTCACGATACATGGCCCCATTCATTCTTTCCTTTCCACGGATCAGTCGTCCTGGTCCCTTTGCAGAAACACAGCCCCAAAGCATGATGTTTCCACCCCCATGTTTCACAGCAGGTGTTCTTTGGATGCAACTCAGCATTCTTTCTCCTCCAAACACGTCTAGTTGAGTTTTTACCAAAAAGTTCTATTTTGGTTTCATCTGACCATATGACATTCTCCCAATCCTCTTTCTGGCTCTCACAGACCTGTAACTTCTTCTTTAAGAGCCTCCTCTGTCCTCCACTCGTTAACTGTATCAATGGCACCTGTTTGAACTCGTTATCAGTATAAAAGACACCTGTCCACAACCTCAAACAGCCACACTCCAAACTCCACTATGGCCAAGACCAAAGAGCTGTCAAAGGACACCAGAAACAACATGGTAGACCTGCACCAGGCTGGGAAGACTGCATCTGCAATAGGTAAGCAGCTTGGTGTGAAGAAATCAACTGTGGGAGCAATTATTAGAAAATGGAAGACATATAAGACCGCTGATAATCTCCCTCGATCTGGGGCTGCACGCAAGATCTCACCCTGTGGGGTCAAAATGATCACAAGAGCGGTGAGCAAAGATCCCAGAACCACACGGGGGGACCGAGTCCATGACCTGCAGAGAGCTGGGACCAAAGTAACAAAGGCTACCATCAGTAACACACTACGCCGCCAGGGACTCAAATCCTGCAGTGCCAGACGTGTCCCCCTGCTTAAGCCAGTACATGTCCAGGCCCGTCTGAAGTGTGCTAGAGAGCATTTAGATGATCCAGAAGAGGATTGGGAGAATGTCATATGGTCAGATGAAACCAAAATAGAACTTTTTGGTAAAAACTCAACTAGACGTGCTTGGAGGAGAAAGAATGCTGAGTTGCATCCAAAGAACACCTACTGTGAAACATGGGGGTGGAAACATCATGCTTTGGGGCTGTGTTTCTGCAAAGGGACCAGGACGACTGATCCGTTTAAAGGAAAGAATGAATGGGGCCATGTATCGTGTGATTTTGAGTGACAACCTCCTTCCATCAGCAAGGGCATTGAAGATGAAACGTGGCTGGGTCTTTCAGCATGACAATGATCCCAAACACACCACCCGGGCAACGAAGGAGTGGCTTCGTAAGAAGCCTTTCAAGGTCCTGGAGTGGCCTAGCCAGTCTCCAGATCTCAACCCCATAGAAAATCTTTGGAAGGAGTTGAAAGTCCGTGTTGCCCAGCGACAGCCCCAAAACATCACTGCTCTAAAGGAGATCTGCATGGAGGAATGGGCCAAAATACCAGCAACAGTGTGTGAACACCTTGTGAAGACTTACAGAAAACGTTTGACCTCTGTCATTGCCAACAAAGGGTATATAACAAAGTATTGAGATGAGCTTTTGTTATTGACCAAATACTTATTTTCCACCATAATGTGCAAATAAATTCTTTAAAAATGCGATTTTCTGGATTTTTTCTTCTTCTCATTTTGTCTCATAGTTGAAGTGTACCTAGGATGTAAATTACAGGCCTCTCATCTTTTTAAGTGGGAGAACTTGCACAATTGGTGGCTGAATAAATACTTTTTTGCCCCACTGTATATTGTTATAACTTATGTCATTGTTTCTGAAAAATAAATATAGGAACTGTCTGTAGATAAAACCACACAGTTTATATATCACAGTACAACACATCCTAATGCATTCATTTTCTTTAGTCAAGAAGGGGTTTAAAATCACCATACAGACAATAAAGTTATTGTGTGAATGCTGTTATTGATATCTTTTACAGATTTAGACTTTTAAGTTTTGGTACATTTCCAGGCCGTTTTAGATTTTATAATGGGTGTCTTTGGGAGGGACTCTTCAGGGCTAGAGTGCATGACATCATCACTTAGAATGTCGAGAGTCTTTAAAACCTTCCAAGAAAATATTTTAAAACGGCTCTCACACCCAAAATAAACACTCTATTCAAATCATTTCTAAATATTTCAGGAGCAAAATTAGTCAGACCTGCTCGATTGCCTTCATCATATCAAAAGTCCACCAAGCTTCCCAATAGATGTTAAATCTGTCCAGATCTTTCTTCAGACAAGCAAGTCGGGTCAGATCCTCAATCCAAAGAGATAATCCTCAATGCATTCTGAATGGGACACACACACACACACGCGCGCGCACACATGCGCACACGCGCACACACACACACACACACACACACACACGGCCCTTTCCCACTAAACCATTGTTCTTATGGAATAACCTCCCATATATGGACATCAGTCATCTCATTTGGTTTCGCTCCCCCTCTCGATTACAAGCACTATATAGTTACTGTATCCTTACAGGTAGCGTAGGAATAGTATGTTTTTTCTGCAAATAATCGCCCTAGAATATCACTGTATGCAAACAATAAGCTCAAACAGCTAAAATTACTACTAGAACTTATATTACTATGTACCTATTTTGGCACCAAACTTCTTTCAGTTACAGAAACCATTCAACTATTGAAATCTTTGGCTATTTAAGGACAATATACATTTAACCATTTATACTTTTTTTTTTCTTTTCTTTTTGTTTTATATTAAGCTTTATCACCTTTTTCTTTTGCCAAAATGCGCAGCTTTCAGGATTCACACGCATTTTCACAGGAAATGCATTTTCTAGTTTTCTTCTTGGATTTGGACTCCCTTACAAACAATAGCAAGAGCCTCACATATGACCACACGAGAGAACACAGACTCAGAACATGAAGAGAAAAGCCTGGATGTTTCAGTCAGTGTTTTGTTAGTGCTTTTGTTTTTCTGTTTCAAAACCAAACCAGGAGAACAAAAGATATCTTTGTGTTTTCGTGTTTTCGTAAAGAAATGATAACTGAAGAACAGGGAGAACAAAGGCTTGGGTTGCGACACGGCACGATTCTGCTCCTGTTGAGATGGTATTGTGATCAGTGTGCATTCAGTATATTCTCTGACGGCAGCAGGGTCTGACAGTCCCTTGATGACTGATTGATTGTGGTTCTTTTAGCAGAGCTGGTCACATCAGCATGAAGTATTTCTCATGTCACATAAGTGAGAGTGAATAGTGTGACACTTTGGTGTCTTATTTGTTGTTGTTTTCAATTGGGTTTCAAATGAGAAATCGGAGAACAAACAATACTCCAATTATTTTCCTGCTGGATTTGGCCTGACAAAGTACTGTTCCATGCCTGCTCAAATCACATTACCCTTTGAAGCAGTCTGCCAAGTGACTTCTTTGCGAGGCCACGCTGGAATAACAAGATCATGTGACGATGTCTAACGATGGAAACGGTTTCTCTCCTGTTGTGTCTGCAGGCTTTCAAAGAGATGCTGTATGCTGCTCAGGACCAGGCCCCATCTATCGAAGGTACTAATCCACACGCACACATGTATCTAAGTTTGATTACAGTACTCAAAGACCCATGTTGTTATAAACACATTATTCCATTGATGATCTCAGAATCTGGTCTTTGTGTTTATTTTGAATGTGGCGCTGCTGTGTGTGTTGCAGAGTCCCATTATTTAACAATGTATATGGCCACAGTTTCATAATGAACCAAAAATGCTTGTCCACTCAACTAGGGCTGAACGATTAATCCATTTTAAATCGCAAAGTCTGCGATTTTTTTCTTTTTTCTTCTTGTGTGTCAGTCATCCACACCAATCAGAAGTGCTGTGCTCCACATGTACCAGCCATTGTTAACCAATCAGAAGTGCTGTGCTCCACATGTACCAGCCATTGTTAACCAATCAGAAGTGCTGTGCTCCACATGTACCAGTCATTGTTAACCAATCAGAAGTGCTGTGCTCCACATGTACCAGCCATTGTTAACCAATCAGAAGTGCTGTGCTCCACATGTACCAGTCATTGTTAACCAATCAGAAGTGCTGTGCTCCACATGTACCAGCCATTGTTAACCAATCAGAAGTGCTGTGCTCCACATTAGGGATCGACCGATATGGCTATTTCAAGGCCGATACCGATACCGATTATTAGTAATCAAGGAGACCGATAACCGATATTTGGAACCGATATACATTTGCAGTAAAATCAAATGTAGAATAACACAAACTTCAACACAACTCCTTTGAAATGCATTTAAGCATATATTGTGTTTAATGAACTTTTAAACATCTTACAACTGGTTTCCTCTCTGTGCCTTTTCTTTAGTGCAGCCATCTGCAATGAGTTAGAGAGAGACAAGAAGTGGGGCAGCAGGCTGCAGCCTTAACTAACAATAATGCGTAATGTATTATATCAAACCAATGCCTGTCTATCTAGCATAAAATCCCAATAAACTGCTAGCAACTGCAAAACACTCATGCTAGCTAATGTTTTGCAAACTATTAAAAGTGAGGCTATTACAGTAGACCTAACGTTAGACTAGTAGCCTCACTTCTAATATTTTGCTAAACATTTGCTAAATACATTAGCTAATGAGCTTCACATATCAACCTGAAAAACTACGAGGCTTCACTCGCAGCCCCCCCTCCGCACCACAGTTCCGCTGCGAGACCCTGCACGCTGATTGACTTCCCGCGTCCCTGTGTAACGGGGAAGCTGATAGAATTGGATCAATAGATCGTGCTGTTTTTGCAACTTCAGCATAGGGGATTGGGATGTTTATTGAACTTCGGCTTTCAACTGATTTACCTTCGAAACACATGTATGGCTCTGCCGCTCAGCGCTGCTGCTTGCCTCTGTCTGTGTCTGCGTTCTTCGCACCTGCCTGTAATCTGAGAAGGTCCCGCCTCTCTGGCTGGCTCCCGCCCGGAAAATCTTCAGTGTTGATTGACACTTCAGTAATAGCCTATCAGATAGCGCTGTGGGCGGGACATTGCTCGTGTACAGAGAGTGGTGACTGCAGACAGAGAAACGGCCGCATCAGAGCCAAAGTGTTATCGGCAATTTTATAAAAAAAAGGCCGATACCTATAATCGGTCAAATGATGAATATCGGCCCCGATAATCGGCCTGGCCGATAATCGGTCGACCCCTACTCCACATGTACCAGTCATTGTTAACCAATCAGAAGTGGCCCATGATAGCAAGTGATAGAAAGATTGATCCAATCACCTGCCAAGTGCTTCTGAAATGCTTTTCCAAATGGCTTCCAATGGAGCTTCAGATGGTCTGGTGAAACCAACCATCTGGGTCAGGTTAGTGATGCTCCATCACATGTTTCTATCAAAGGGTGAATCTTAAACTGAAGCTTGACTTTAAAGCAACCCAACGGAAGTGTCATGTAAGTTTAGTTCTTTCACTCGTAGCTCGGGCTGCGGGGTGCTAGAGACGGGAGCACGTTGATGCGACCTTCCTAGCCGGAGTTATGGCCGCATTCTACAATACACTTCCGTTAGGTCGCTTAAAAACAAATATCGCAAATCGAATCGCAAAATCTGTCAGAAAATCGCAATTAGATTATTTCCCCAAATCGTGCAGCCCTACACGCTCAACCGTGGTTGGGTACTTCCCTCCATGATGCTCGGTGACCGAAGTCCCAGGAAGGCCCAGAAAAAGTTCCTTCCTCTAGCCGTTAGAATTCCGCTGCTCCTTTCCCGATCTCCCATTGAACTCAAACATGTACCCAACTTTCTTTAGGGGGATCGTGCTCTAGCACCCACATAGAGGCGCCTCCTCTTCCGTTTGATTAGCCAAGCTAACGTTGGTTAGGTTGGCCTTTTTTCTATACAAAATGATTGAACCAGCCAGTGTCTGGTTACTATTCCGCTATATTTAATAACAATAAAAAAGCTCTGCTGTGAAGTATATTATTGGCCTTTGTCTTGTAGATCTTATTCAGAAAGAGAGAGCTGACCACAATGCTCTCTGTGGTGTTACCTCGATCTGAATGTAATCAATGGTTAGTTGTCTTTGGGTTAGAGTTTATGGCAGTCCTTTGTTCTCACACTGCTGAGCTGAAGACCTGTTAAGACCCTGAAGGACACACGGCAGCTTCTTCACTTCCACATGCACACCGTTCACTTGAGCCTTCAGCTGGCTGGCAAACATTCTCAAATAAATGACAACTTATACAAATTCATAAGACGGATAACACACATGTTTGGGAAACATATTTGACAAACAAAACAAACGGTTTGATTCAGTTTTTCATGGCAATTTAGCATTGATCGTAAGAAATGCATAGTCAGTGAGGCGAGAGCGTCTGTTTCAGTACTCCTCAATGTTTCCTGTGTGATTTGATGAACAAGGAGACGGGAAGCTGTGTGTGGACCCAGCGCTCTGTCAGCCAGACGCAGACTGCAGGTGCTTCTGAGTCAGACTGCACACTCAGTGATTCACTGGTTCAGACCGGCTGCTTTTAAACATACACCAAATTAACTCAGTTGGAGTGCCCCCCCCCCCCCTCCCCGGGGCAAAACAGCCAGCAGTCAGACTCCAGTAATCTCCTTATCCTTTCGCTGCCTTATTCTGCTCTTTCCTCTCTGTGACTGGGCTCATGTGCCGTGATTATTATAATTATTATCATTATGACATGTCTGTTTTTCGGTAATAGGCTATACTTTCCATTTGACAATTGATGTTTTTTGGCTCCATTTCCCAGCAACACCCTGCTTTACTGTCAGTTTCCCACATTAACGCTGTGGAGGTGTGCCATCAGAACTCTGTATCGTGCTCAAAGGCACTTAAGCAGTCTTTAGAGCTTGTGAATAGCAAAACATGTCATTTAAAGGTAACCAAAAAGACGTTCTCTCTTACTTTGTCCTATCCAGCCATGCACATGTCTTTCTCTGGGATTAATGCATCCACATCAATGCATTCACATTTCACATTCACATTCACATTTGGTTGTGTTGTTCAGAGCATTACAAATAAATACTTTGTTCTATATCGTATAGGCTTCGCCCTCTAATGCTGCGTTCACACCGGATGCAATGCGAATATTCGCTTCGCTCTAAACGCTCGAGTTTCACCGCGGCTGCCAGCTGTGTTCACTCGCGTCATTCAAACAAGACGCGCTGGCTCGGGAGCTACAACTACAACAAAATGAACATATTTTACCGTGATCTAATTGTAATACACGTTTCAAAATGATGCCGAAGTAACAACATACTAAAAACCATGAATTCATGATTGACAAGTCTGCAGCCAGACGGCAGGCGAAACACCTTTTAGAATGCTTGTTTTCTGAATGAAGGTCGGGTCGATCAGGCTAAGCTAACGTTGTATATGCTCACTCCACACTCATAACAACGGCCTACAGACATAAATAAAGCAGCGACTGTATTCGCCATGACACAGGCAGTCTGTGGTTTGTTCTTGTTTAGCTTTTGTCCAGTTTCTGAACAGATATGAGGAGCTGTGATCTCTGTGATCTCAACTGCTAACAGCTAACGGCTGATGTGTTCTGGTTGAACGTCAGTGACGGCAGGCTGAGATCCTCACCGCTGATTGGCTACCGCGAGATCGCGTCACGCGAATATGACGCTTGAGTTGAAAAAATTGAAATCGAGCGTTTGTCGCTGTCCCCTTCAATCGCCTCAATCGCGCCGCAGAATTTGCGTCCACCGCTTCATGCTCGCCGTCGGAGCCAATTTGCTTCTGTCCGCGTCTCTGCATTGACTTTACATGTAATCGCGCCGCCCCCAAATATCGTATCGCGTCCGGGTGTGAACGCAGTTTTAGGCTATCGCTATTGGGCAATCCCACTGCGCATGCGCAGCACTGACAGACTTAATCCACGCCCATCTATGATGTGGGCCCCACCTACGGACTCACTTCCGTATAAATAGGAAGGAGGCCCGACAATTTGCTCCCATTTTCCTTCAGCAGTCCGTTGCAGAAGCACTGTCAGGCACAAGCTCTTTTCAGAGCCGCAAGCTAAAAAGCAAAAATTCCTCTTCTAAAAAGCTTTTGTTCCAATTATTAAGATGCCAAACAGGATACATTATGAGTTACGTCCGGCGCTCACGGTGTGAGTCCTGCCTGGTATGGAGCCAGAATTGGGTCAATATTCTAGCGCGCAAAACAAGCTACTCACGAGCGAAAAATGAGCTTTTACATGCGCATAAAATGACCCTGGCGCGCAGATTAAACCCCCGCGAGCGGCTGTCACTACCCGATCTGCAGCCCTGCCCATGATGGGCGGTTCTAGGGGGGGCCAGGGGGGCCAGTGCCCCCCTAACACTGACCTCTGACCCCCCTGTGGCCCCCCTAACAATGAAAAGTTTTGTTTTTGTTTTTTTAAATGTATATTTTCTGGTACTCGGTTTGCCAAAAAATGCAGGATTTTGTTGCAGTAATGTGAGATTGTGCGGACACCCTTATGTAAAGTAGAGATGTAACTGTTCATTGCCTTTATTTTTATATAAATATGGTGTTAGTGCAAACATTGCTCTATAACTTAAGCTGAAGCTAACAGTAATAACTATAAGATCTCTCTGAAATAAATAAGTGTACTGAAACAAATACGAATAACTGTATTGCATTGTTTTCTTATGCGCAATTACTTCATACTGTCTAGTTCTCTTTTTAGTCCTGCATTTATTGTGCCCTCCTCAGAAAATAACTGGCCCCCCAGTGGCCCCCCCAGTCAAATTGGTCTAGAACCACCACTGCCCTGCCCGATCTGCAGTGCACATGTGCGAGATGGTCCGCCATATTGGACAACCCTGTACGGCAACCCAAGTAGGACACTTGACACAGTGGCTTTTGGCAAAGCTCAAAAAGAAGTGAGAAATGGATTTAACTTCTGTTAGACAGCTATCATACTGAATACATATTTACTGTGAATGTATGCAGAAATGTATGGCATATAGCTGTCTAACAGAAGTTACATTCATTTCTCACTTATTCTGACAAAATAATAGTGAAGTCACGTTGTAATAATAATTACTCATCTCTCTCGAGTTTTCTTTTTGAGCTTTGTCAAAAGCCACTGTGTCAAGTGTCTTACTTGGGTTGCCGTACGAAGTTGTCCAATATGGCGGACCATCTCGCACATGCGCACTGCAGATCGGGCAGGACGGCATATCGGGTAGTGACAGCGGCTATGCGAGAGACAGCCCTCTTGCTTGCTCGCGGGAGTGTCAGCCTCACTCGCTCGCAGAGTCTGTCTGCGTGTGCGTGAAAAGTTTCTGACACTTTGGGGTGGAGCTACTGGACTTTGATTGACAGCTGCCAGGAAGCCCGGAGTTGCCAGGTTTGATCATTGCCTGAACTACCAAGAGCCGAGGAGTGACAGCAGCAAGATTAGTTGGACGAGATGTATTGGTGAAGTTGTCCATAAAAAAGTATTATATTCGTAAAGTGTACAGCTAATCTGCTAGCTACTGTCTGCTGTAAGCACCTACCAGTGTTAACATGTAGAAAACAAGTTAACCTAGAGGTCGTTTTATGATAACGTTTTGGTATAATTAGCCATTTTTATTTTCAATATTCAATGAATATGTAATGATGCTTAGTGAGGTTCAAGGTGCAAGGCTTTTATTAGTCATAAATGCATAGCTACAGTGTAGTTATGACGATGAACATCTTAGGTCACTGGCTCCTCCAACAGTGCAACACAATAAAACAGAAAAAATAGTGCAAGTAAATACAAAAAGAAAATAGTAAAAAAGTGAAATAGTGCAATAAGAGTCTATATGCAAGTGATTGAATATGATATATTAGATAAATAATTTCTAAGATTAATGTTGTGGATACTGTTTCAAAAGTTCAGGTGTTTAACAGTCTTCTGGCCTGTGGGATGAAACTGTAGAAGGTCAGGATCCTCTCTATGGAGCACCTGGAGAAGGTCAGGATCCTCTCTATGGAGCACTTGGAGAAGGTCAGGATGCTCTCTATGGAACACCTGTAGAAGGATCCTCTCTATGGAGCACCTGTAGAAGGATCCTCTCTATGGAGCACTGTAGAAGGTCAGGATCCTCTCTATGGAGCACCTGTAGAAGGTCAGGATCCTCTCTATGGAGCACCTGTAGAAGGTCAGGATCCTCTCTATGGAGCACCTGTAGAAGGTCAGGATCCTCTCTATGGAGCACCTGTAGAAGGTCAGGATGCTCTCTAGGGAGCACCTGTAGAAGGTCAGGATCCTATGCTCTATGGACACCTGTAGAAGGTCAGGATGCTCTCTATGGTGCACTGTAGAAGGTCAGGATGCTCTCTAGCACCTGAAGGTCAGGATCCTCTCTATGGAGCACCTGTAGAAGGTCAAGGATCCTCTCTATGGAGCACCTATAGAAGGTCAGGATGCTCTCTTGGAGCACCTGTAGAAGGTCAGGGTCCTCTCTAGCACCCTGAAGGTCAGGATGCTCTCTATGGTGCACCTGTAGAAAGGTCAGGATCCTCTCTATGGAGCACCTGATAGAAGGTCAGGATGCTCTCTATGGAGCACCTGTAGAAGGTCAGGGTCCTCTCTAGCACCTGAAGGTCAGGATCCTCTCTATGGAGCACCTGTAGAAGGTTCAGGATCCTCTCTATGGAGCACCTGTAGAGGTCAGGATCCTCTCTAGGAGCACCTGTAGAGGTCAGAGGCTCTCTATGGAGCACCTGTAGAAGGTCAGGGTCCTCTCTAGCACCTGAAGGTCAGGATGCTCTTCTATGGTGCCACCTGTAGAAGGTCAGGATGCTCTCTAGCACCTGAAGGTCAGGATCCTCTCTATGGAGCACCTGTAGAAGGTCAGGATGCTCTCTATGTACCTGAGGACATGCAAATATGTTTGTTGTCAACTACAAAGACAACCAATGATCTTAAAAGCAGATTGTCGGGCCTCCTTCCTATTTATTCGGAAGTGAGTCCATAGGTGGCGGTGGATGTAGTCTGTCAGTGCTGCGCACGCGCAGTGGGATTGCCCAGTAGTGATAGCTAGAGGGATGCGCCTATACTCATAGAAGCTGGGTTACAGTACGTAACCCCAGTCTCTCTCTCATTCTCTTTCCGTGTCCAGATGACTGTGGATAATATATGTCTGTTTATACTGAGGGCAGTAACTATTGGATTATTTTAAATCACATTCCAGATCAGAACAAGAGAATGGAGAAGGGGAACTGAATCACTGCAGCATGTGACCATAGAGATCTGTATATAACGGAGCCACTTAAGAATAGGCTCAGACAAATGAGTCAGTCTGTGAGCCATAGCACAATGTCCTTGTCCCTGCACGCTATATGGACACGTCCATGTTTTAAGTTCATGTATTCACGCTGAGATGAATGCCACTACAATCAGGTGGTAATCACAGCAAGTCAATTCATTCTGAAGCATTACTACATTTAAACTACACATGTCAACATCATGGGAGAGAAGAATCAGGGCATTACCAGACTCAGAAGAATTATTTAGTAGAAGAATATACATTTTTGTAAATACATTCCTTGGCAATGCATCTAATAGTTATTACGCTATCTCAGTGTGGTCCAAAGTGTCTGATCCCTAGCTAGGGTTAGGGAGGTGAACAAAGAGCAGCACTATAACCAAGGCCTGTCGTTCTGTCTGTACCTCCAGGCCAGGGGGAGGTGCAGGTGGGTGGTGTGAGCTGAGGTAGCAACATTGTAGCACTTCCATTCACCATGCACCATGCACCATGCATTCACCATGCATCCACCATGCACCATGCATTCCATTCACCATGCATTCCATGCACCATGCATTCCATGCACCATGCATTCCATGCACCATGCATTCCATTCACCATGCATTCCATTCACCATGCATTCCATTCACCATGCACCATGCATTCCATGCACCATGCATTCCATGCACCATGCACCATGCATTCCATTCACCATGCATTCCATGCACCATGCATTCCATTCACCATACATTCCATTCACCATGCATTCCATTCACCATGCATTCCATGCACCATGCATTCCATTCACCATACATTCCATGCACCATGCATTCCATTCACCATGCACCATGCATTCCATGCACCATGCATTCCATGCACCATGCATTCCATGCACCATGCATTCCATTCACCATGCATTCCATTCACCATGCACCATGCATTCCATGCACCATGCATTCCATTCACCATACATTCCATTCACCATGCACCATGCATTCCATGCACCATGCATTCCATTCACCATGCACCATGCATTCCATTCACCATGCATTCCATGCACCATAATAATAATAATCATACTTTTTTTTTTAGGTGCCTTTCATGACACCCAAGGACACCGTACAATTTAAAAATTAAAAATAAAAAAAATAACTAAATAAAAAATAAATAAAATAAAAGCTAATAGGCAAGGCAAGGAAAGGCAATTTATTTGTATAGCACAATTCATACAGTAATGGAATTCAAAGTGCTCTACAGGATCAAACAGAGAAAACACAATACATTGAGAAGAAATACAAAACACACAAAATAATTAATTAAAAGAAAGAAAACCATGTTTAACAGTTCGAAAATTTGAACATTTAAATTTGAAAAGCCATATTAAAAAGAAATGTTTTTAGACCTGATTTAAATGTTTCTAAAGTGCTAGCCATTCTCAGATGTTCTGGGAGTTTGTTCCATGCATTAGGAGCATAGATGCAGAAGGCTGCTCTCCCACGCTTTGATCTCACAAATGGAACAGTGAGCTGGCCTGCGCCTGAAGACCTAAGGGGTCTAATAGGCAACAGAACAAGATAAAAACACAAACAGGAAATCATGGAGGAGACAGTCAAGTGGACACAAATGAAACATATAATGGGGAGCACTGCAGCGAGTAAGCAGATTTGAACAGGTGGGTTTTTAATTGGGATTTGAATATGGTGATTGTGTCTGACTGTCGGATGTGCGGGGGGAGGGAGTTCCAGGGTCTGGGAGCAGTGCAGCTAAAAGCCCGAGCACCCATGGTGACGAGGCGTGGGGTGGGGGCGGTCAGCAGGCCAGCAGAGGAGGAGCGGAGGGAGCGAGAGGGGGTGTACTCCTGAAGAAGGTCAGCCAGATAGGGGGGGCCAGGTTATGTAGGGCTTTGTAAGTGAGCAGTAGGTTTTTGAAGTTGATACGGGATTGAACGGGGAGCCAGTGGAGTTGGATGAGGATGGGGGTGATGTGTTTGGAGGCCTTGGTGCCGGTGATGATCCGGGCTGCGGAGTTCTGTATGATTTGTAGTTTATTGATGAGCTCGGTGGGTATGCCTGAGAGGATGGCGTTACAGTAGTCGATGCGGGACGTGACAAATGCATTGACCAGGACTTCAGTGTTCGATTGAGAAAGGGATGGGCGGAGTCTCGAGATGTTGCGTATGTGGAAGAAGGCAGTCCGGGTGATGTTATTTATGTGAGGTGAAAATGAGAGGGAGCTGTCCAGGATGACACCAAGGCTCTTAACTTGGCCAGAGAAGGGGATGGAGTAGCCATCAATGATGAGGTTGGAGGCAGGGGAGGATGAGGTTTTGGAGAGGGTGGTTTTGGTGCCAACCAGCAGGGCTTCGGTTTTGCTGCCGTTGAGTTTTAGGAAGTTCCTGCTCATCCAGCTCCTGATGTCCTGGAGGCAGTTGGTGAGAGAGGTTGGGGGGAGGGCAGTGTTGGGTTTGCTGGAAATGTAGACCTGGGTATCGTCGGCGTAACAGTGGAAATGGACATCATGATGACGGAGGATAGTGCCAAGGGGGAGCAGGTAGACAATAAACAGGAGTGGACCCAATACTGACCCCTGAGGAACACCATGTGAGACAGTGGAGCAGCTTGACCGGTGGGTGCTGAGACGGACATATTGTTCCCTGTCTGTGAGGTAGGACGAAAACCATGAGAGTGCAGTACCAGTGATCCCGATGTCCGCCAAACGCCCGATAAGCAGTGCGTGTGAGATGGTGTCAAAGGCAGCTGTGAGGTCAAGGAGGATTAGGATGGTGAGCAGTCCAGAGTCAGCTGCACGGAGGAGGTCGTTGGTGATTTTTACCAGCGCTGTTTCGGTGCTGTGCTTTGAGCGGAAACCCGATTGGAAGGGTTCATGAAGGTTGTTTTTGTCCAGGTGTTGTTGAAGTTGGTCAGCAACCACTCTTTCAAGGGTTTTTGAGATGAAGGAGAGGTTAGAGATGGGCCTGTAGTTATTCAGGTCATCTCGGTCAGCTCCAGGTTTTTTGAGTGTTGGTGTTATTGCAGCAGTTTTGAGGTTTGGCGGTACAGTTCCAGTTGCGAGGGACGAGTTAATGATTCTTGTGATCAAGGGGCAAGTAGAGGGCACACAGGTTTTAACGAGGGCAGTGGGGAGTGGGTCGAGCTGACGGGTAGTAGGTTTGGATTTACGGATAAGCTCAGTGATGGAGAACTCAGTAGCTGCCGAGAAATTGGACAGGGTGGGGATTAGCTGGTGGAGCTCAGCCACTGTGGGTCGTCTTTGGAGGTTGTAGATGCAGCCAGTTGCAGGTGGATGGTGTTGATTTTGCTATTGAAGAAATTCAGAAAGTCATTGCAGTCATCAGATGAGATGTCTGTGGGAGGTTGAAGTAGGTGTCTGACAGTTGAGAAGAGGTTTCTTGTGTTACCTTTTCCAGAACTGATGAGGTTGGAGTAGTAGGTGGACTTAGCCATGCATTCCATGCACAATGCATTCCATTCACCATGCATACCATTCACCATGCATTCCATTCACCATGCATACCATTCACCATGCATTCCATTCACCATGCATTCCATGCACCATGCATTCCATTCACCATGCATTCCATTCACCATGCATTCCATTCACCATGCACCATGCATTCACCATGCACCATGCATTGCATTCCATGCACCATGCATTCCATTCACCATGCACCATGCATTCCATTCACCATGCATTCCATGCACCATACATTCCATGCACCATGCACCATGCACCATGCATCACCATGCACCATGCATTCACCATGCACCATGCATTCCATTCACCATGCATTCCATTCACCATGCATTTCCATGCACCATGCATTCCATTGCACCATGCATTCCATTCACCATGCACCATGCATTCATGCACCATGCATTCCATTCACATGCACCATGCATTCCATGCACCATGCATTCCATGCACCATGCATTCCATTCACCATGCATTCCATGCACCATGCATTCCATTCACCATGCACCATGCATTCCATGCACCATGCATTCCATGCACCATGCATTCCATTCACCATGCATTCCATTCACCATGCATACATGCACCATGCATTCCATTCACCATGCACCATGCATTCATTCACCATGCATTCCATGCACCATACATTCCATGCACCATACATTCCATTCACCATGCACCATGCATTCCATTCACCATTCACACCATGCACCATGCATTCCATTCACCATGCATTCCATGCACCATACATTCCATGCACCATACATTCCATTCACCATGCACCATGCATTCCATTCACCATGCATTCCATTCACCATGCATTCCATGCACCATACATTCCATTCACCATGCACCATGCATTCCATTCACCCATGCATTCCATTCACCATGCATTCCATGCACCATACATTCCATGCACCATGCATTCCATTCACCATGCACCATGCATTCCATTCACCATGCCCATGCATTCCATTCACCATGCATTCCATGCACCATACATTCCATGCACCATACATTCCATTCACCATGCACCATGCATTCCATTCACCATACATTCCATGCACCATGCATTCCATTCAACATGCACCATGCATTCCATGCACCATGCATTCCATTCACCATGCATTCCATGCACCATGCATCCCATTCACCATGCACCGTGCATTCCATTCACCATGCACCATGCATTCCATTCACCATGCGTTCCATGCAGAATATTTGAGAATCATCTAACAAGGTGTGGCATGCACTAAACGTACACATGTTGTTGCAAAGCTTAAATAAACCCCGTTTAGGTTCAACAGAATCCAGAGGGTGTGCTCTGCTGCTCCCCTGCTCGGAGCTTCAGCATCAGACTGAGAAACAGAGCACATGTATTGGTCCCACAGAGGGGACATGTCCATTGTTACAGCACTACGCTCGCTCTGTTTTCTGCCCTCCTCCTCTTCATCATTAATGCCATGCAGGTCCATTAAGCTGATTGATGGTCTTCACTGTGGTTCTGAAGGTTCACTAATCTCCTCTGATGTCTCCTTACAGTCACAGATGAGGACACAGTTAAAAGGTACTACGCCAAGTTTGAGGAGAAGTTCTTCCAGACGTGTGAAAAAGAGTTGGCCAAGATCAACACCTTCTACTCTGGTAATGACTACACTACTACCACTGCTCCACACACACACACACACACACACACACACACACACACACACACACTCATTTCACAAACCTCTGAGAGTCTGTTGTGATATTATCCTGCACATCTTTTCTACACTTCAAGTCCTTCTTCTCGTATTATCCTCCTCCCTCCAGAGAAGCTTGCTGAGGCCCAGCGGCGCTTTGCCACGCTGCAGAACGAGCTGCAGTCGTCGCTGGATGCCCAGAGGGAGAGCTGGGCCAACGGGCGGGGGCTGAGGAAGAGGAAGACGGTGTTCGCCCTGTCGCAGCAGGAGCGCTGCAAGCACAGGAACATCAAGGACCTGCAGCTGGCCTTCTCCGAGTTCTACCTCAGCCTCATCCTGCTGCAGAACTACCAGGTGCGCCCTCAGACTGACACAAAGCCTGATCCAGCACTCGGTCCCTCTCTGCACCTCGTTCATCTTCTCTTCATTTGATATTATTAGAAAATGAAAAGATGGAGGGTTTCATTAACGTTTCATTCCACGATCATCCTCCCTGTGCGACTTCAGAGCATGCTGCATGCTTCCTCCGTTTGACCACACCTGAACCCACACGAGCAGAACACTCATCCTGGATCACGTGTCTCCAGTCCGAGCAGTACATGTAGTCTCATTAGCTTCCACTGCCTTGCAGTTCATGGGGAACATTATCATGTAACACTGACAGCCCTAGGAACACTATATTTAAACATGTTTACTATTCATAATACGTTTTAGAGAAAACATGTTGGTCACATAAATGATAATAGTTTGTTGTGGTGATATCATACGACCATGTGATGCTGATAGTGCAGGTTATACAGGTTGTAGTCCAAACTGCACTAATTAAACGTTTACAGAGGGTACTAACGTGAAGAGAAACCGTTACCAAGTCAATGTTAGCTTGGAGTTCAATGTATCAGGTGGACATAAAGCCAGCTCTGAGGAGGTTCATGTCTGCTGCATGTGTCGTCAGAATGTCAGATGTGATTTGCTGCTTGTCTGTTCCTGCATGGTATTCCCGTTGACCTGATGCTGTGGTTGGTGTCCTGCACATGGCCTGTTAACGAGCACAGCTGGAGCGCATGCAGAGCCTCCTGGCACATCCCTTTAGAGCTTCACATCTTCCATCAGCCGCTTTCACAGCTTTGATTGTTCTTCCATTAAAGTGCTCTCTCCCTGCTCGTCTCTGCAGAACCTGAACTTCACAGGTTTCAGGAAGATCCTGAAGAAGCATGATAAGATTCTGGAGACTTCCAGAGGGGCCGACTGGAGGGTCGTCCATGTTGAAGTGGCTCCATTTTACACATGCAAGAAGATCACACTGCTCATCTCTGAGACTGAGGTACACACACACACACACACACACACACACACACACACACACACACACACACACACACACTGGGGATGTGCATCTCCATCACTGAGGCGAGGTGCATCTCGATACGATACATTAACGATACATTTGAAGCACCAGACGATGCGATAGGACTCACCCCTGGTGCGATACAGCTCCATACGCTTTAACACGATGCAACATAATGATACAATTCCATATGGTACGACAGAGGATCTAGTTTTATTCCTCATATGCAGCAAATCATAAATTAACAAAAAAGTGCTCCACATATTTGGTTCTCTCTGCTCGCACTGCGCATCGCATCATGCTGTTTCTTTTTTACCTTAAATAAAAAACACTTGGACTTTTCACAAGCTGGCCTTTTCACAAGTGTAGTGTCCTCTGCCTCCAGAGTGCAGTTCAGTGTTATAACACCTCACAGTGAAACAAAGTAAGGACGCATTGCCTGATTAACAATGTGCTGATAACAGCCACCCATACAGCTGCTGCCTGATGTGCTCAACACTCATCCAGAGGCTGACTCACCAGTGAGCAGGAAGCACTGGTTTCTATGGGAACAATAAAGAACACAAAGAACCTTTCACAAACAGGTATTTCATAACTGCTTACAGTGAGGAAGACATTTAAACTGCTATTGGCCGTCACAGGCTGCTGTACACTAAACACCTCTCTCTGACAGAACACCTCACTGAGTGATTTCACTCATAGTCTAACTTCCAGGTTTCTCTTCTCAGCCGCAGACCCCATGTCGCCTCTTTGTGTGCGTCGCTAACTTCCTCGTACTACTTGTGTACTTTAAAGCGGCTCGGCATCGTTTACAATTTGCGAGCGATTTTTCAAGTTGACCGTCTTTCTTGAACAATCCGAAGTGTTGCCAAACGTTTGATGTGTAGGTATTCTTCGTGCTCTGTGTTTCTCTTTCTCCTCGACTTCCGTGTGTTGATCACTGAGACTCTCGGCCTCCGTAGCGCGAAGCAGAGATCAAAGGTCGTCTCTGCTGAGTGCTGATTGGATGAGAGGATTTTATATGAATGAATCGGTTTTGCAAAGACGCTGCAATCGATGCATCGCGAGTTCAACCCACACTGTAGCCGATGTGCACTCTTTCAACCGGTGCACTCGCATCTTCAACCTTTATGCAGGTGAATCGGTGAATCTTAACATCCCTAACACACACAGCAGACCTGCAATCTACACACACACACACACACACACACACACTTCCTCCTCCTCCCGTGAGAACCAGCCCCTGGCGTCCCGGTGACGCGCCCACTAAAAAGCCTCTGGGCGCGCCGCGACAGGTGAATATGTAGATGAGGCTTGAAGACCCACGCCCTCAAACCGTACATGACAGTGGACATTAGCAACGGCAGTTGCGAGGATAATATACATTTGTCATAGTTCATTTCATGATAAACAACATGCCTTAACCCTTTTCCCCTGCCATTACAGTTTAGAAGGAACAACGTGAATCAACGTGCGGCCGTCACAACATGTTTAGTAGAAAAGACATGAGAGCTCTGTGTTTCAGGCATTGGTCACAACAGAGTTGGAAGGTGGTGACAGGCAGAGGGCCATGAAGAGACTGAGGGTCCCCCCCCTGGGAGCTGCACAGGTCTGACACACACACACACACACACACACACACAGTATCAACTCATAGGTAGGGTTGGGTATCGTTTGAATTTCCACGATTCCGATTCTAATTTTCGATTCCGGTTCTTAACGGTTCTCGATTCCGGTTCTTTGAGGGGTAAAAAAATGATACATGCTTCTTCCACCAAACAAATTACATTTATTCGAGAAACTTTTACACAGGTTAGTTTAAAGTAATATTCACATGAATCAGTCTGTTTATATTCACTGCTATGTAACTGTAACCTGAGAACCACTGAAGCTACAACAGTGCAACTTTTAAAGGAAACCCCCCCCCCCATTTAAAAACAGTTCTTGTTGAGAAAAAACAGCGTATCTGCTTCTCAGGCGTACCGGGAAGACAGGTTTGAACATTTTAAAGCAAAATGCTTCAATCTGGTGCACTTTAAGCAGAATGACTAGAGACTAGATCTAGGGGGTACAACTCTAAACACCCATATGAAAAAGATCGGTTTACATTTTAAGAATTAAATAAGTATGTGAGCATAACCAGTAACCCATAGCCAATAACAAATACATGTAACGTATTTTATTTTTGTTGTTCATTCAGATCTTATTTTACTATTTTATTTATGCATATGTTTTTATCTCTCCAGTTTAAAACGATATGTCTGGTTTACTGTCCTATAGTATACATTGGAATGATTTCAAACCTGTTTTATCCCAATAATTATAAAGGAGTGCCTTGGAAAAATGTGTTTACATAACTTGTGATCAAACCGCTTGAGACCCACTGAGATAACTTAGCCTCCACAGATCTGGCGCCCTAGGCGAACATCTATAACGCCAGTGCGACGGGCCGGCCCTGGTCTCAGGTTACGCTGTAGGAAGTGTAGGTTCAACGCTACATTTCCCGCCCCGCTGCAGTCATGCAGTAGGCTACGGAGAGCGGCGAGGAACATTTCCTCAGGCATCGAAAAGCGGAACCGAAATTCACATTTCTAAATGATGCCGTTGGAACCGAAATGTTGGAACCGGTTCTCGGTACCCAACCCTACTCATAGGTTCTGCTCACTAACTCATCCTCCTCTGCATTCACATGCTCCTGTTGTCCTGTTCTAGTCAGATAAAGCAGCTTTTAGCAGTGACCCTCAAATGGATATGTGTTGTCCCAAAAGTTAGACACAATCTACAGTTAGGTGTTTGATCTGATCCTGTTGGATGTTGATGCTACTTCAGAATGGATTTCTAACAAAAAACTACTCTCTCTTTTATTTGACCCAAAAACAAACATACAAGTCTAACCTTTACATCTCTCAACGTACACTGCGGTATATAATCCTGATACGATATGCCAAGAGGACAGCTGTGGTGGTCTCCCACTGATGGACAGCATTGTGCCTGTGAAGTGATGTTATGTAATGATCACATGCATGCTGTCAGTGTGCTCAGAGTTGTGGTGTCCCCTCAGCCGGCTCCGGCCTGGACCACCTTCAGAGTGGGGCTGTACTGCGGAGTGTTCCTGGTGCTGATGGTCACCGTGGTCATTACAGGTACTGCTCTAGCAAGTCCTTCATTCCCTCCCTCCCTTCATTCCCTCCTTCTTTCCTTCCCTCCTTCTTTGCTTCCTTCCCTCCTTCTTGACTTCCATCCTTCCTTTTTTACTTCCTTCCTTCCTCCCCTCCTTATTTCCTTCTTTTTGTCCTTCCCTCCTTCTTGCCTTTGTTACTTATTTGCTTCCTTCCCTCCTTATTTCCTTCCTTCTGTCCTTCCCTCCTTCTTACCTTTGCTACTTCTTTGCTTCCTTCCCTCCTTATTTCCTTCCTTCTGTCCTTCCCTCCTTCTTGCCTTTGTTACTTCTTTGCTTCCTTCCCTCCTTATTTCCTACCTATCTTCCCCCTTCCCTCCTGCATTCTTCCCTCCTGCCTTCTCTCATTCCTTCCCTCCTTATATCCTTCTGTCCTTTCTTTTTTCCTTCCTTGCATCGATCTTTCCTCTTTCCTTTCTTCCTTCCTTCCTTTCCTCTCCTCTTTCCTTCCTTCCCTCCATCTTTCCTCTCTCCTTCCTTCCTTGGAAATAACTACACTGGAGTTTAGGAATATTAGTTGTTCATGACTTATATGTTAAGGGTTTTTATTTAGTACTCTCAATGTGTTAGTCAAATAGATGGCTTGTGTAAATAACTGACCTCAAACTGTTGCCACGGCAACATTATCTGTGGAAATAGGGCTGGGAGATGTGATGACAGTCAAACAAAAGGTTTACATAAGGAGCATTTCTCATGTTTACCGTCATTTTAATAGACCACATTTGTGATATAACTATTTTTCAAATCTAAGACAATATCTCGTCTCATATCACAATAGTGATATTATAAGGCGATGGTCCCAGCCCTATATGGACACAGCATGGCCTGCTTTAAAATGGGACGTTATCTAAAGATAAGATTTTGAACAATAGTCACTACAGTGTTTTGAATGTTTGAACTAGTCGTGCACACGGTTGGTAAAGTGATGCTCTCTCTCCAGGGGCTGTGGTGATCCGCACGGCTGACGTGTGGCCGATGATCAGGATCTACAGAGGAGGCTTCCTGCTGATAGAATTCCTCTTCCTGCTAGGTATTCACACACACACAAACAAATTATACAATGAAATCCAGGCAAGTTTCTGTATATTAAAGCAGTTTATAATAATAATAATATGTTATTGTGTAAAGCACTACACGTGTGCAAATAAAGAGACAGCTAGCAGACGTTAGCAGCTGGATGTGTCCACCAGAGGCCTGTACCACGAACCCAGTTCAACTGACCCTGGATCTGTTTGAGTTACTTACCTAATCCAAAACAAACGCTCTCTCGCTCAGCGGTCCAACGACGCTGGTTATCAACGTGGTAACTCAAGCCCGGTGTGTTCTATCTAGTTAGGTGCGCGTTCACATGAAAGGGGCGGGGTTAGCAACATTTGACCAATCACAAACATGGAGAAGCGCACTGACAGCGCAGCGTCATACTTCCTGAATGAAAAGTCAACTATAATATTAGACATATGAAGAAGTTAAACTTTAAACATCCATGACTTAAACACTTGATCAGGATCAAAGCCACAGAGCTGCACCTGCAAGGTGAATACAGCTGGAACAGAACAAGTGTTTGAATGCGTACATTAACAGGTTTATGATATCACTGCCCGTCTAACACACGATCTGACTTTCATTACATTTGACTCGAGTGTTATCGTAAAATAGTACTTCTGCGTACAGTCCGCAGCACTGAGTGTGCACTCACAGTGCCACGGACTGTACTTAATGTACTCTGATCCGGTTACTTATGTCGTGGCAGATATTTAAGTTAGCTTTGTTAACGCTAATGTTATAACAGTCAGATTGCTCTGAAGATGGAGGTGATATTCTATTAATGTTCACGTTCACACAGTCGGTGATTTTTGCCGGCCGTCTTTCCTGCGACGGCAGTTTTTCTGTATTTTCTTTCTCCTGTAATATGACTTGATCGCTTTAAACTCCGCCCACTGAGCTCTGATTGGTCAGCAGGCGGTGCTTTCACTGAGTTGAGCTCTTAGCCTGCAACCTAGCCTGCTCCGGAGCAGGTTAGCCGCACAGCATCAGTTACCATGGAGATCTAGCCGCTAAGAAGAGAACCAGCGTCGTAGACCGGAAACCCCGAGTTCTCCCTGAAGTTAGCCGCTAAGCGAACATCCGGCTTCGTAGTGCAGGCCTCTGGCCTTGATTATAGCACGGCTTCGTAGTGCAGGCCTCTGGCCTTGATTATAGCACGGCTTCGTAGTGCAGGCCTCTGGCCATGATTATAGCACGGCTTCGTAGTGCAGGCCTCTGGCCTTGATTATAGCAAATTAGTAAATCCAGAAGAAATGTCATTGATGAATCTCAGGACAGCTTCTTACGACAGCTCCATAAACATGAAGAAAGCTTGATCGCACATTTGATCATCTTAGATAGTTACGACTCATGGTTACAAGGGGAACAGTTGCATGTGCTGAGACCTGACTGGTCTGTGACTATCCCAGTGTGCCAGGCCTCCTACAGAGAACACACCGGTATATCCTCCTCCATCCTCGTTACCGCTCCTCCAGATGCCCTTTAGGAGTCAGATGTCCTTCAGACTGTGGGCTGAGTTTGATTTCCGTCTCACAAGCTACCAGCTAAGGAGTCGAGGAGGCAACACATTGAGAACTGAGAAAAGCCTAAGGCCTAAAGAAGGAAGCTGTGTCTGTCCTACTAATGCATGAGCCACTGTTCTGCTCTTTCAGGCATCAACACCTACGGCTGGAGGCAGGCAGGAGTTAACCACGTGCTCATATTTGAGCTCAACCCCCGAAACAACCTGTCGCACCAACATCTGTTTGAGGTCCGAGCAAAGAATGTCTGTCCAACAATCACAACACTGCCGCATGATGTGGAACATATGATGTGTTTTTTAATGCTGATAAAGTGTGTGTGTGTGTGTGTGTGTGTGTGTGTGTGTGTGTGTGTGTGTGTGTGTGTGTGTGTGTGTGTGTGTGTGTGTGTGTGTGTGTGTGTGTGTGTGTGTGTGTGTGTGTGTGTGTGTGTGTGTGTGTGTGTGTGTGTGTGTGTGTGTGTGTGTGTGTGTGTGTGTGTGTGTGTGTGTGTGTGTGTGTGTGTGTGTGTGTGTGTGTGTGTGTGTGTGTGTGTGTGTGTGTGTGTGTGTGTGTGTGTAGATTGCAGGCCTGCTGGGGGTGCTGTGGTGTGTGAGCCTGCTGTCCTGCCTCTTCAGTGACAGCATCCTGGTACCAATGCAGGCTAACCCTCTCGCTCTCTACGGCCTCTTCTTCCTCTTCCTCATCAACCCCTTCAAGACCTGCTACTATAAGTCACGCTTCTGGCTCCTAAAACTCTTGGTACGGTCAATTACTCAATTACATTTGACAAAAATCCGTTTTTGTTCTCCCCATTGTTCATCTTTGTGTAACTGTAAAGTGCAGTTGATGCAGAAATGATGTTGTGTTCAGGGTTTGAGAGAGAGTGCTGATCGTGTAAGTAGCCTCAAATATTCAGTTTACCATTTGATGCAATCTGTGCCTCCTGTGTATTTCTTATTCGCCATGAAGCATTCTGCAGCTCCTAGTCTACGACCAAGAAGCATTCTGCAGCTCCTAGTCTACGAACAAGAAGCATTCTGCAGCTCCTAGTCTACGAACAAGAAGCATTCTGCAGCTCCTAGTCTACGAACAAGAAGCATTCTGCAGCTCCTAGTCTACGAACACGAAGCATTCTGCAGCTCCTAGTCTACGAACAAGAAGCATTCTGCAGCTCCTAGTCTACGAACACGAAGCATTCTGCAGCTCCTAGTCTACGAACACGAAGCATTCTGCAGCTCCTAGTCTACGAACACGAAGCATTCTGCAGCTCCTAGTCTACGAACACGAAGCATTCTGCAGCTCCTAGTCTACGAACACGAAGCATTCTGCAGCTCCTAGCTAGCTCCTAGTCTACGAACACGAAGCATTCTGCAGCTCCTAGTCTACGAACAAGAAGCATTCTGCAGCTCCTAGTCTACGAACAAGAAGCATTCTGCAGCTCCTAGTCTACGAACAAGAAGCATTCTGCAGCTCCTAGTCTACGAACATGAAGCATTCTGCAGCTCCTAGTCTACGAACACGAAGCATTCTGCAGCTCCTAGTCTACGAACACGAAGCATTCTGCAGCTCCTAGTCTACGAACACGAAGCATTCTGCAGCTCCTAATCTACGAACACGAAGCATTCTGCAGCTCCTAGTCTACGAACACGAAGCATTCTGCAGCTCCTAGTCTACGAACACGAAGCATTCTGCAGCTCCTAGTCTACGAACACGAAGCATTCTGCAGCTGCTAGTCTACGAACATGAAGCATTCTGCAGCTGCTAGTCTACGAACATGAAGCATTCTGCAGCTGCTAGTCTACGAACATGAAGCATTCTGCAGCTCCTAGTCTACGAACACGAAGCATTCTGCAGCTCCTAGTCTACGAACATGAAGCATTCTGCAGCTGCTAGTCTACGAACACGAAGCATTCTGCAGCTCCTAGTCTACGAACATGAAGCATTCTGCAGCTCCTAGTCTACGAACACGAAGCATTCTGCAGCTCCTAGTCTACGAACACGAAGCATTCTGCAGCTCCTAGTCTACGAACACGAAGCATTCTGCAGCTCCTAGTCTACGAACATGAAGCATTCTGCAGCTCCTAGTCTACGAACACGAAGCATTCTGCAGCTGCTAGTCTACCGAACACGAAGCATTCTGCAGCTCCTAGTCTACGAACACGAAGCATTCTGCAGCTCCTAGTCTACGAACATGAAGCATTCTGCAGCTGCTAGTCTACGAACACGAAGCATTCTGCAGCTCCTAGTCTACGAACATGAAGCATTCTGCAGCTCCTAGTCTACGAACACGAAGCATTCTGCAGCTCCTAGTCTACGAACACGAAGCATTCTGCAGCTCCTAGTCTACGAACACGAAGCATTCTGCAGCTCCTAGTCTACGAACACGAAGCATTCTGCAGCTCCTAGTCTACGAACACGAAGCATTCTGCAGCTCCTAGTCTACGAACACGAAGCATTCTGCAGCTCCTAGTCTACGAACACGAAGCATTCTGCAGCTCCTAGTCTACGAACACGAAGCATTCTGCAGCTCCTAGTCTACGAACACGAAGCAGCAGATCTAAACCATGTACCTACATTGCATTTCATTCCAATTCAATTGTTCGGCAGTGGCTCAGCCAGTAGGGACTGTGTGCCGTAGGGTCGCCGGTTCAAGTCCCCGGCCAGACCTAAATATGGAGTGTGGACTGCTACTTGGGCCCTGCCGTGTCCTGGGCCCTGCCGTGGTGCCCTTGAGCAAGGCACCGGACAACCCCCCCATCCCCACTCCCATTGCTCCCCGGGCGCTGTACAATAGCTGCCCACTGCTCCTGGTGCTAGCATGGGTTACATGCAGAGGCCACATGTCACTGTGTGCTGTGTATGACCGTTAAAGAGGGTTCCATCCCTCCCATTCTATCTATCCAGTATGATTGTGAAGGAAACTGCTCATATCTCTTCTCTGTCCTCTGTCCCCCCTCCACAGTTTCGAGTAGTGACTGCTCCCTTCCATCATGTTGGCTTTGCAGACTTCTGGCTGGCGGACCAGCTGAACTCTCTGGGTGTGGTTCTGATGGACCTGGAGTATATGATCTGTTTCTACAGCTTTGAACTAGACTGGAAAAAACATGATGGACTCATCAGCAGCGAGGGTGAGAACGAACAGTGAAAGGCTGTCAGCCGGATCCAATGACGATGGACCGACACCTGTCCCTGACCACATGTCTGTGTCCCCTCTCCTGCAGGTAGAGACGTGTGTAACTCCTACTCATACGGGGTGCGAGCAGTGATCCAGTGTCTTCCTGCTTGGTTCCGGTTCGTGCAGTGTCTGCGCCGTTACCCGCGACACCAAACGGGCCTTCCCTCACCTTGTGAACGCTGGGAAATACTCCACTTCCTTCTTTGTCGTCACCTTTGCTGCCCTATACAGCACACATAAAGGTAGATATTAGCACACAACACGTGCTTTTATTGGAGAAAGACCTTTATTTATCATTTTCGCTTATGGTAGTTTCATAATTTTACATAATTTTGTAAAAGGTCTTCCTGTTTTCGAAGCCCCCTTCTGTTTTTAATTTCCCATTTCCGTTTTTTTCTAATTTAGCACAGGAGAAATACCCAAATAGATGGCAATAGGAAACACACACAAATAATACAATAATCCTACAGAAATATAAATTAATTATATAAATAAATAATAAGAACAACAAAAAAAGTGTTTTGGTCCCATTACATCAGTGTTTCTCAAACTTGTTCATACCAAGAACCACTTAACCAATAAAAAAACACTTGCGGACCACCTAACTCCACAAATATTCAAAATCACATCGTTTTTCTAGAACAGATTACAAACCGCCTGAAAATGGTACAAACAAGTGGCAACATGTGTGAAGAAGGTGTTGCGCTGGGCTATATCATGCAATTTAATTTAATTAATTATTTATTTCAAATGTGAAATTTTACCAATATACTCACGGACCACTAGGGGGCGCTCACGGACCACCAGTGGTCCTTGGACCACACTTTGAGAAGCACTGCATTACATGTTGTGTGGTGCCACCTAGTGATGGTTTGTGGTTATATGTTTTTCAAAATAAATCAGCTTTGCAATATATTTTGAGAAACCTTAATTTCAGAAAACTCATGCAACAGCAGATTTCCTACTCCGTGCCCTGAATACAAAACAAATATTCCCTGTCACACTAAAAAGGCCTTTTTATTCAAGTTCGGCCGTCCTGCAGCTCAAAGAACGTTTTTATTCACATTTCTGGGAGGGTATGAGTCCATCTCAATGAAACAGATTACGCATATCACGGCCCACACCATGACTCCATGTTGTGCAAAGGTGTGCTTGTGCTGTTATTATATAATTAATTAATTAATATCAGTCTGAATTGTAATTCTTTCATCGCTTATTTATTAACATGTTTGCCACTCATCACATCTACAGCTAACAATTCTATATGACCACTGAAGCCGTAGACAATGGGAACAAAAGTCCAAAACACACTGACTGTAATATGTTATTGCTAGGGGTGTAACGGTTCACAAACATTTCGGTTCGGTACGTACCTCGGTGTTTAGGTCACGGTTCGGTACGTTTTCGGTACAGCATACACAATTATCACATAACATATATATATATTTTTTTAATTATTATTAAACTGTGAATAATGTATTCACTCAAATAAATATAATAAAATAAACATTAAGGTGCAGCATTTCGATGAACTGAAATAATCTGTATTTGAACTGTACTGTACTAGTACCTAAGCAGCCAGTTTGACATTAGGACTTGCTTGTCATTGTATTCTCATGTTTTTTTAAAGAAAGATGAACTTGTCCACATTGCTTGCCGAAAGGGCAGATCATGCTGGCACTAGCAATGTCTCCTGCTGTGGAGAACACCCTCTCGCTAGGGACAGAGGTAGCAGATACAGCCAGGTAGCGCTTTGCTAACATGGCAACATAAGGATATTTGGCGTTTGTAATAGCTTTGTCTCGGTCTGAACTTGTTCGAGTGGTGGAGGCTTACATGCTAGTGGGAGTTGGGTTTGCACTTCAGTCTTTTTTCTTTTGGTACCGGTGATATTCACGTTCGGGTGATGCCTTTTCAAGAGTGTGCAAGTTTGATGTATTGCCAGCCGCGTAACCAATGTTAGTTGAACAATGCCGACAAACAGCTTTGGTTCGGTCCACCTGTCTTTGTCCGTCATCCTTGTTCGTAACTGCGAAACCAAAATGTTCCCAAACCGGAGACTTCAATGATGCTGGAGGATTTTCGAGCTCAACTTTATCTGATTTCGCCAGTTCCTCAAATGACTGACTACATTTGAACGCATCCCTCTGACCAGCTCTCATAGTATGCCTATGAAATGACTTGCTCGCTCTGACGCGTTGAACCCAATGTGAGCAAATGACTCTGAATGCTGCGCCGCAGCACCTGAGATTACTTCCAAGGCAAGGCAAGTTTATTTCTATAGCACCTTTCAGCACCAGGCAATTCAAGGTGCTTTACAAAAATGAAAGACATTCAGATAAAGGCATTTAAAAACAGTAAAAGATAATAAAAGAAACATTAAAAGAAAAACAAAAAATGAAAGACATTAAGAAAATGGCATTTAAAATCAGTCATTAAAAAGAAAAGCTAATAAAATAAACATTAAAAGATAAAAGTTACAGTGCAGTGAATAGTTCAATTATTTCGGTTCTTGATTTTTTATTTATTCACAGAACCTCCCTTTGGAAATCCGAACATTTCCGTCCCGATTGTTAATTTAGACTGATTGTTTTCACCATGTTATGCTCGCATGACATCCACAAGCGGACCCTCCGGAGGGTGTACTAGCCCCCTACTCTGCTTTGCAGTTCCATAACAAAGTCTTTAAGTGTTACCTGAACACCCCGTGTTACCAAAACACTATTTTTCACCCGTCGGTGATGTGATACTTGTTCCTCAGTACAAATCACCCAAAAACTGATCGTAAACCCTGGCTACGATGGATATCCCAAATATCCTACTTTCGAGCAGTCCCTCTCATAAATGTCATGGAGTTTCAGACGGTTTTCACCATGTTTTGCTCGCATGACATCCACAATCGGACCCTCAGGAGGGTGTACTAGCCCCCTACTCTGCTTTGCGTTCCATAACAAAGTCTTTAAGTGAAGTTGTTCACGTTCTCAATTTTTTATGTTTAACGTTATATTCGTTCGGTACACTTCGGTACACTTCGGTACACATGTGTACCGAACCGAAGGGCCCGTACCGAATAATTTCGGTACGGGTACGTATACCGTTACACCCCTAGTTATTGCATACATAATATAGTTTATTTCTCACTTGTGCTTCAGCACACTTGTTTGGACATTGTATATTAGTATAGTATAAGTATAGGTATATTTTGCTGTCATGTAGAACAGCAGGTTAGCAGATGTATGTAGAGGTTAAAGGCTTGGGATGGTTTTTCATGGTCCTGCTTATAGCTGTCTTCTTTTCATTAAGTACAAATTAGTGCTGTCAAAATTATCGCGTTAACGGCGGTAATTAATTTTTTGAATTAATTGCGTTAAAATATTTAACGCAATTAACGCATGTGCTACACCCATACCAAGAATGGCTTAGCCCCACCCTGAAAAATGATGTTAAAGTAAGCAAAATAAAGTCTGCCAACTCGCGCGGAGTAAATTGCACAGACAGCAGTTAGTAAGATTGATTTCAGTAGCCACGGTTTTGAAAACTTTTGTCACGTAGTGATCGTCTTCTCAATAGAACATCTTTGATAACGGCGTGGTGTTGTTGCAGGAAGTCCCGACGGAGAATACTTTTGCTGTAGTACAGGGGTGCACATAACTGGTACGCAGGTTATGGCGTAATCTGAAATGCGTACCGTCACTTGTGTCACAAAGCGCATTTGCGTACCGACGTACTTGTGAAGCTTTTCCAGAAGGCGGTTAGATCACCGGACGACAGAGTCGGTCTCCGTGTGCACAGACAGGCTGCTGTTAACGTCGGTCTGTACAACGGAACTGTGCCAAAACTACGCCAACCGGCTGCGGAGGGAGACTCCCCCCTTCACTGGAGAACTGCGCTAAAACAGCTGATCACAACGTTCACACTCTGTGGTCACGAAGTACTCCACTAGCCCCCCCCCCTCTGTCGACTTTCCTGAAGTACTCCCCGTTGATAGAAATCAACACGTAATGAATTAAGACCCCACGGTTTGATGATTGATAGGTGTGTGGGTTGTCTTTCATTTTGACACGCAGAAAAATGTTACAATAAACAAGTTAAATGGATATATCCGCCTTCTTTCATTTATCTTTCCATTCCCAACAATATACATAAAGAAATGGCATATTTTGGACATATCATAGACAATGGTGATTAATCATGATTAATTAATTTTTAAGCTGTGATTAATCTGATTAAAAATGTTAATCGTGTGACAGCCCTAGTTCAAATACAATAGTCTGCTTTATCAGAAAACAAATAGGACATGCATTGCCATTTGTAAACGTATAAACCTGTTGCTGTGGAAGCTGTCTGATGCCACCCCCCCCTCTGTCTCTCCTCAGCTGAAGGCCACGATGACACACAGATCTTCCTCTACCTGTATATCGGCTGTTTGGTGGTCAGCTCCTGCTACACACTGATCTGGGATCTGAAGATGGACTGGGGCCTGTTTGACCGGAACGCAGGAGAGAACACCTTCCTGAGAGAGGAGATAGTGTACCCACATAAGGTAGGAGGCGCGAGTCCCTGACAGTATAACCCATCCTGTGATGATGTGTTAAAGCTGCTCTCCTCCTCACCCTCTCCCCCAGGCCTATTACTACAGTGCCATAGTGGAGGACGTGCTGCTGCGCTTCTCCTGGATTCTGACCGTGTCCCTCAGCACAGTCTCTGGGCTGCACGGCGTCTCCGACATCCTGGCCACCGTGCTGGCCCCAATGGAGGTCTTTAGGTAGACACAGTCATCATATCTTTAAAGAGTTCTGTCTTCACCCTTTTTCTTTTCTTTTGCCTCTTTCTTTCTTAATATTGCAATTATTCTTACTGGTCCATCATTCAGTAAACTATCTGAATGTTTCCTCGAGCCCTAATCACTTGTGTTGTCTGATCAAACTTCCAAAGCCCAAGATGTCTTATCTTTTCCATCTGATCTGATTTCCTGTCAAGTAATGACCAATACTCTCTGTCAGAAGACAATAGTCCCGACTGCTGTCCAGTATGTGACCTTTGGGTCAGGATGTGGACCACTTTTACTCAATCATGTTACACATATTTAGTAAGTAGCCCGTTTTGTATTGACAGTCAGTGTTTGTACTCCGCAGACGTTTTGTGTGGAACTTCTTCCGATTGGAGAACGAACACCTGAATAACTGTGGTGAGTTCAGGGCCGTCCGAGACATCAGCGTGGCTCCGCTCAACGCAGACGACCAAACGCTGCTGGAGCAGATGATGGACCAGGAGGACGGGGTCCGGAACCGGCAGGGCAAGAAGAACTGGAAGAGGAGCTACAGCATGAGTCTACGCAGGCCGAGGCTGGCCTCTCAGTGAGTCCAGCAACATGGGGGGGGGGGGACCTTAGAGCTGGAGGGGGGGCGGTCAGAGCGTCAGGGAGGTCAGCCTGTATGCATATTGATGTTTATTCAGGATGTAGGCAGGTGCACCGTAAAGAATACTGCTGCAGTATCAGGTCTGGATGAAGGCATGGGTCAGGGTGAGGGAGGACGCTCCTTAGGGGGAGATCTGGTCTTCATGAGGGAGTTAAAGTGACGGTCGTGAGTGGAGGGGTGGACAATGGAGCCGTCAGGGTTGGTGAGGGCGTCAGGGTTCAGTCGGGGTTTGTTAAAACTAAAATGCAAATCAATAAAGATGACCGTGTAGTTGTTAGGAAATAGAGAGAAAAGGAGAAGAGAGGGTGCAGTGATGGGGGGGGGGCAGATATGTTGTTGTTGTCACTCGGCACCCATTTGACTTGTACCTTCATATCAACACATTCTGCCTCTTTCCCATTCCAGATCCAAGACCCGGGACACCAAGGTTCTGATCGAGGACACAGACGATGACTCCTGACATCAGGCCACGCCCCTCGCCTGGGTCCAGAATTTATTTAAAGGAGGAAACTCCTAACCGAGAATTCACCCAGCGAGTCGGCGTAGAACCCTCCACCAAGAGGGATTCTAAGGCTACGAGATATGAGCCTCGACATGGTTCACTACTGTTTGAAGTGTTTCAGCGGGGCGACACCCCCGCACCACGGCCATCAGCCTATTCCTCCCACATTCAATAATAACTCCTCACAGAGCATCCACCTTATCGCAGCAGTGGGTGAAGGACTTCTCTTCCTTTCATCCACCCCCCAGAGGCGGACCTGTAGCTACACCCACTGCTCTGCCTTTGCTTGGGCTGTGAGTCTGAGCTGAGGACCAACAGGCCTCTGACAGGAAGTGGTCCTGCTTCCAAAAGCTTCAGTGATTGGTCTCCACCTGCACCACACCTCATGAGAGCAGAGTGGACTATAAGTCCCACCCCCCCTTTCAGCGACTTTTAGCCCCCCGGCCGACAGACTGCTGGGGAACATGTGTGAGTCTCCCTCACTCTTAAGCTTCCCTTCAAATCATCACAGAGCTGCCTACCTGCACCGTACACGCTTTAGAAACACACACACACACACACACACACACACACACACACACACATATATTTAGAAAGATGCACTTTGTAGATGTGAGTTGAAATGGACCTTGTTCACACAGACTTTGGTGTGTTGCATTGTTCATGGATGTGCACAACTTGACTATTCATCTTTTTGAGACCCATGGAAGGAGAAATAGTCCCAAAGCGTTGCACATATTTGTAACCGTGGTTTTAAATACGAGACGGACCAAGTTAGGGAGCAGTATGAAAGTACTTAGAAAATAACATAGTACATCCTGTTCAGACTGCATGGACCAGCGGCCGTGAGCTGAGAGCAACCTTTCTTTTGTTTCTGGAAGAAAGGTGAAGACCTGCGCTAACTCCATGTCCCCCCATGTTGATAAAGTATCCTTCATTTAGAAACTGCTTTTACTGAATGTATGCCAACCTATTTATGTATGTGTGAGTGGGAGAGGGGCCTAAGTACCACCAGGCCACGCTTTGGGGCCCATGACCGTCCTGAGAGCTCCGATGAGCTCTAGGAACCTTTCTGCTGCGCCCTGCCGTGTCCATGAAGCCTGACACAGTTATGGTCTCCTGGGAGAGTGGAGATGTGCTGACGAGGACAAGGGGAGCGCACCTGTCCGTCACATGCTGCTTCAAACCGCTTCTTGTCTGTGGAGTGAATGTGTTCACATGAGATGCATGCTAATATACCTCGGCTCCCTTTAACACTCCGCTTTGCTCCTAACACATAATGTTGAAATAAATAAGGTTTTTGTCATTTTAATGTATGTTCAGTGTAAATGTGGTATTTAACACATTTAGTCAGTCTCCAGTAAATTCTCCAGTAGTGGCTCTGGCCTTAATGACCCGTCAGCATCAGCGTTGTATTGGAGACAGTGTTTCATTCCTAAATGTGAAACACAGCATCATGTTGGCTTCCACAGAACAGTCACGCTGCTACTTCCTGCCCGTCTTCTAACGTGAGTCCCAGACCTTCAGCGTGTTGATGTTACTGACTGCTGTCACGGCCGTCCACACTACAGCTTCAAACAAAGCTTGGAGCTGGGCGTGTCTGAAGCTCGACCAACAACCAATCACATGAATCTCCCGCCCCGGACACACAAGCAGCGGTTTGATTGGCTAGAGCTTGTACTGGCATATGATTTGATTGGCTGACGCTTCCACCGAAAGCTTCAGAAGCTTCAACAGTTGAACATTGCTCAACTTTTGCAGCCTGAAACGCTCCGCTCTGCTTCCCACAATGCAGTTTGGCAAAAAGTGACGTCACTCCATTCAAAGTGAATGGGCAGACGCGTTGGAAACCGTTTTTGAAGCTGTCGAGTGGACGTGCCGTTACTGTCCCCTGGTATGACCCCCCCACACAGCTACATTCAAGCATCTTCTTCTGTATAATAAGGACAGGTACATGTGATAACACGTTTCTAATAGAGTGAGTTGTTGCCACACTAACGCTCGTGCTGTGCTCTGAGACAGCAGCTTGAAGCTTCTCTCTGTTTAAATGAATCCGCCTGTGATGGGGTTCTATTTGTCCGTTCGCAAACATAGGCTTAGTCGGTTGAATTAAGCTCCAAAAAACTTTATTTATAACCGCCACAAAAAAAAGGTATACTGTTTGTCAAAAGGGAAACAGTATAACTTAAATAAAATCAAAGTTTACCAAATGAGGTTGTCTATCCCTCTAAACACATCCTAGCTGTTGCCTTCACTGCAACAATCTCCCGAATGACTCTTCCAGGGCCAACACCGTCCCTTTTGAACCCATAGCCCCTCCCCTTTGAACCCATAGCCCCTCCCCTTTGAACCCATAGCCCCTCCCCTTTGAACCCATAGCCCCTCCCCACAGGCTGACTGTCAACAGGTTACACAATTAACTAGTTTTCCACATTCCCTTTGCTGGGGAGACGGCGGCGAAACTCCGTTCGCTGCCCGTCACGTAAGTATCGTGTAATATAGTTAAATGTATGTTTAAATATGTGTAGACTCACACGCGTGCACTCATGGTCGCGCTACAGAAAGGGAGCGGGGAAAGGGACGTTTTAGTGATGACGAAATGGATGGACGAATATGTGACAGTCTACATGAAATGGAACAGTGTTCAGTTTGTCATGGTTAATATTAAATACCATGTTTTGGTAAATAGTAAAAACCAAGCAATATTTGATCGGTGAAGTTCTGGCTTCTCAGCAGAGGGGAAAGCGTACGGGTTGAGAGGCGGCTGATCACACATGTGCAACACCTCATATAACTCAAATACTCAAACCATTTTAGTCACTAAACAGCATCTTTAGGGTTCCATCACTTTCTTCGTAACTTTCTTCTTTCTGCTGCATCGTGATAATCTGCTCCGTCTTACCCGATAGCCTCTGGTCCCCCCTAGAGTACAGACACAAATAGTTTGGGGGGGGCATTATGAGCACCTGAGCCTTCTAATTCACGTCACCTTCTGTTCTGTTAGCAGCCCTTATTTTATGAATGTTCCATTTCAAACCTCACCATTTGGAATGTGTTTGTTCGTCGCTTGAATACACAGAAGGACCCTCCAGAAAGAGTTTCTCTTAGTCTGTTATTATGTTGAACTGGTACATTTCCAACAGGATGACTCTGATCGCAGAGCGGCTGTTTCTGATGAGCTTCACTGGACGAGCTGACTGCGCCCTGTGAAGGCCTTATTCGTGTCTTGTTGGTTTTCTTTATCTACATTCCAGATGATGACCTTCTGTCCCATTACCCATGAACACCACGCTGCGGTTATGTTGAGATGTGTGACAATGTGACCGAGAGGTGAATTCCTTTTTCTGTAAGGATGGTAATAAAAGTGTGCAAAATGATAGCTGAGCATGCTGGGAAGTGAAGTCCGAGGCCTCCGACTTTGTGTTTCTTGTGTTCAGAAAGAAGTGATGCGTGAGTTGCAGCTGCTGACACGAGAAGAAAGTCTTACTATGAGCTCTGACATTGCAAAGCCATGGTGAATAGAATCACATTCTTTCTATCAGATATATTTTATTATGTATTTTTATTTTATTTGAATTTTGTATCATCTTTAAAGTTCATTCATCCTAAGCAAATAGACCCTTACTTAAAATGAGTGTTCCCCCCCTGTCCCCCTCCCACAGTGAGGTGTGCCCAAAAGGATATTATGATCAATACATTAAAAGTTCTGTATAAACCAATGTGCTTCTTACGGGGGGCTCGTCCTGCATGTCTTTAGTCTAATGCTGCGGCAGAAACTCCAAATACTCACTTGATTGGCTGGATGTTCAGATGTGTAGTTTATAGTGAAGCCGTCATTAGGATTATAATCGAGTGTTTTGATTGGATGCAGAGTGTTCAGAGCGTTCAGAGCACAGCCTCAAACATAAGTAGACGGTCTCCCATGGATGTTCAGCAACCCCCATGACCGGTCCTCCTCTTCTGCTGAATACACACCAGTCGTCTTCCCAAGTCTTCACTAGACAGGATTTATTGAGAACATGTTTTACTGATCAGAAGCTCACAGCTCTCTCCTGGGGGAACAGAGAGTAGCGTCTGAGAAACTAAGATGCTAAAAAATATCGTCTTACCTTGTGTTGGGGCTTCACAAAACTCCAAATGTAGCCTGGGGTGGCACTAATGAAGACCCTCATTAGAGCAGATACATCCACATTGTCCAAAATGTTACTATGGACATGCATCAAAATCAGATGTGTCAGTCTCTTCTGTGTCATATTACTCTAGTTGTAGAGGTGGTGGGCTGAGGAGTAGCTGGTGGTCCACTCTTTTTATTGGGTTGTTTGTTAAAAAAAAAAATCCAAAATCCTTTTTTGCGCCATTCTAGAAAGTTGTCACTCTGCAGTGTGTGTGTGTGGCGTCAATTACGTCACTCTCCCACGACCTACGACCTAGATGACTCGGATTTTATTTATTTGGAAAATAAATTCAAGCCACCTGACTGATACAAATATATACTATGACTATTATATGCTACTGTATACAGCTAATTTTATTTTAAGTAAAATAATAACTATTGTATGTAGTTTAATGATTTTTATTTAGGTGGTCACTCAGTTTTTGAAATGTACACCACTCACCAACAGGGGGCACCCCCAGCACCCCTACTTCCCGCATGGGAGCCTGGAGAGGAGAGGCAGAACTGCTCTTTCTTTTCAACATAACTTAAGTTACACATGATTTATTCCAAGTGGTTTGGCTTGTTAAAAACATCTTGCATTATGATAGCCTTCAGGAATGTGCTGGCTTTGTGTTTACAGAAGTACCTGACTATGCCGGACTTTTGGGCAGCCTACGGATGTTCCAATCGCCGCTGTCTGCAAACAAGAACCCGTGGGATCACCACATATGTTTATGTTTGCTCAGTCTAATAAACCCATAACATGGTTGTGAAAGAATACCAAAGCTGAGGCTGATTGATTGTTGGTGTGCCATGTGTCACTGTGTGTCTTATTGGTTTTGTGTTATACTGTATTTTATTGTGTGCAGCTGGTCCTTATCTCCAAGACACATTTAAAACAAATAACCTTGAAGCCCCATCTCTCCCCACCTGCTCCTGCTTCCTACATCCCCACCACACCACACCAAGTTGTTCTTCTTGATAATAATAATACATTTATGTTGGGGGGCCGCCTTTCATAACACCCAAGGACACCTTACAGGGGCAATATAGGGAACAATTTAAACAGTGGATTTTGTGATATATCAGCCGGGGTGAGACAAGACAAACCACAAATGGACTACAGAAGGACACAAAAGGACACATGGTACAGTTTATATTATTCTTGGTCTTTTTTCAATAACATATTTCAAAGGTTCTGGATTTGTTTACAAATCTAGAAACTAAATACAAAACTAGGATGATATGAAGATCCCATGTCAAAAATAATTGTGATAAATTAGACAGAACTGGCCTGTCTGTGAGCACATGTTATGTTGGTTTGGTTCTTCTGATAAAGGTGTGAATATCTAAATAATATACCAACATATGCTATTGTCATTAGTTGTGTCCCTGTTCTTCAAGCTAAGGCATTGCTAAATTAACAACTCTTGGTTTACAGAGTGGTAACATGAGACCGATTTTTATATATAAAATATAAATGTATTTTAATTTTATAATTTATTTTAAATATTAACAATATAATAAAATAAATGGAAATATATACACCGGCAAATATTTAATATAAATACCGTGTGTGTGTGTGTATAGCTATTGCTTTATCTGATTAATGTTATTTTCATATGAAAGTCCATGACTATAAGTATGCAGTATCATAACTACATCTTCGATGTTTATAAAAAACCAAACCGTTTGAAAATTGGTTGAAAATTGAGCAAGCTATGGTTATTTAAATAGTAAACCATAATGTTATGAATGAGAGCACTGCCTGTAGAGAGATGGCGGCCACGTGGCAACGTCGGTCTCCATTGGCCACAGCGCGTGTCATCTAGTGTTTATATAAATCTATGACCTCCACTGTCAGTACAGAAAGTGACGATTCTGACGCGTTCTTTTTCCCGCCCACCGAAGGACTCGTTTGATGGAAGTTTTCAAATCACAATTGAGACTCATCACGGAGGTGATGAGTCCGCCCACCGTGCACTTTGGGTCGGCCTTGGTCAAGCCCTTTTGACCCCCCCAGCCTGGTTCTCGTAAAAGTTTTTCGCTCAAATGACACCATGGAGGAATGTAACGGGAGTTGACAGGGGACTCTGCCCGCCTCACGAGTGCCTATTTTTGGACACTTTTTTTCACTTTTCATTGGCCGGTCTCGGGTGTCCCCCCACGGCCTGTGTCCAGCCTCCCCCCCCCACCCCACTCATCCATATATTAACGGATCTTGACCATTTTTGATGCATGTTTCTCCTCTCCTCTCACTGATAGAATGGCAAACGCGACCCACTGTCGGAGAGCCTCCACGCTGGCCCGACCTAGTGCCGGTGCTCTGGCGGTCGGTTCCTCCGAACTGCGGGTTCGACTCTGATGGCCGGGAGGGTGTGCTGCGTTGGGGTGGGGGACTTCCCCCACTCTGCGTGTCTCTTCCTTCCCGAGCCAGCCGATATGAAGCGTGACCAAGACGCACCGTCCAGGGGTCCCACGGGTCCCGCAGCGGAGTGGAGGTTCCCAGCTGGAACCTCCCCACCTCCGCCGCGGTGCACCCGGCAAACACGGTTGTTTCTCGAACCTTCCACTGTTCCACGGGTGTAACTAAAATACAAGATATCGTATTTATATATATAAATAAATATATATCTATATATATATATAGATAATACAGGGTTTCCCACACATAGACTATACTTGGGCGGGCCGCCCAGGTATATTAACGGCCGCCCAAGTATATTTCGCGACCCATTTAGTTTTTTTTTTTTTTTAATAATTTTTTTTTTAATAATTTTTTTTTTTATTCGTCCGTGACCACGACGCCATCTGCGATCGATTAACTTGTGGACAATGATTCTGGCCTGTTAAGTGGCCTGCCTCACACAGGGTGACTGGCTGTCCACATGATGTGGCCTGCCGACATGGCCACTGTCATACAGATCATAAATCAAAGCCCTTGATTGGTCTCTGTGTGTCATTCAAGCTCGGGATAAGCTCAGCTCAGGTGAGGTAAAGGACTCTCTGAGTGTTTAGATAGTTAACTTAGTCTAAGTTCTCAGTGGGTCTCAAACGGTGTGGTCACCATTTATGTAAACAAATATTTCCGTTTGAGAGGGTAGTGATTGGTCTAATGGATAGCGAGGTGGGCTGAAGATCGGAAGGCTGTGAGTTCAAATCCCGCGAGGAACACCACCACTAGTGTGCCCTTGAGTAAGGCACTTAGCCCTTAGTTACTCCAGGGAGAATGTCCCTGTAATCTGTCATTATAAGTCGCTTTGGATAAAAGCGTCAGCTAAATGAAATGTAATGTGATTAGTAAAATATGCATGAATAAATAAATAAAAAGTTAACTGGGTAAGATACACTTCTAAAACTTGTTGAGAGAAAACTAGTCTTTGCTGCTGCCTCAAAGAGGAGCAGGGGGGAGAGGAGGGAGACAGGAGAGGCTGATTCAGGAGCACAGACACACTCACAACTATAAATGAACCAAAAATAAATTAATAAACAAGTTTCAGTGTTTTTTTCATATTGGAAATGGTATGGTATTGGTTATGGCCATGATTTTATGATTATTGAAATGTATACAGTTCTGTTTAATATAGGTGTTTCCATAGATCTAGTCTCTTTATTTTCCCCTCAAAATGCACCAGATTGATGCATTTAACTCCAAAATAAAAAATAAAATCTTACCAGGGGGCATGCCCCTGGACCCCATAGAGGATTTGAGGTCGACCCCCACTAAAAATCACATGGATAGGTTCCTAAATACTTTTTTTTTTTTTTTTTTTAAAGTAACGCATTTCCATGTGTGGGTAGTATATTTAAACTATAGGGCGATCATTATGGGCCCTGCCTGTACCTGTTCGCTCTGCCATCGCGTGAAGGGTCTGCTAACAAGCGACCAACAGAAAGGTTAATGTTGTTGCACGTCACCACTTTTTTTCGGGCTGGTGCACACACTCTCCTGTCTTGCCAACACTGGCAGGACAGAAGGCGACTCGCCCGTTCTAAGCCGTGTCCCTCACTCCTCACATCCCAAGCTGCATCCCCAAAAAGTGTATTATGTTGTTACTGTACATCGTTTCAGATGTTATGTTTCAGTTGTGCTCTGTCTATGTTAAAAAGCCTCAGTCACCTTAATTCATGTAATAACAACATCTCAGGTCAGTATCACTTAAAGCTAAATGTGCAATACCATGTTCAGCTATGTTACTATTTATAATGTTATTGTTGTTACATCAGAAGATGTACTTTGGAATGATTTCTTAACTTACTAGGCTATTTTTTACAATGTGTGTCGGAAGGATTTATTAAATTACTTATGAATATTTTCATGGTTGAAGGCTTTTAGAGACTGGTGAATTATATAACATTTTATACCTAAAACCATAAAAGCCACAATAAATAAATCACAATTATTCTAGTTCTTTTTACCTCCCGTATTGCTTTCAACCCACCAGCTTTTATGGTGTTGTTACGTCACTAACTGTAAGCTTGTCACTCAGAGTAACCTACAGTTAATTTTGCTGTTGGAGAAGAAAGATCAGGGGGGGAGGGGGGGAGAGAGCTGTGTAAATAGACAGCTGAGAGCTGCCGTTTCAGACATTCGGCGAACATAAACATAAATGATCGTGGTGAAGATGATGATTAAATTAGGATTACAAATCGAGAGCCGGGCTGCATTTCCTCCCGTTCGTTTAACAAAAACATTATTTTGTTAAATAACAACATGGTGATGTTTTGTAAATGATTACATGTCTCTTATTTAGCACAGAGTATGATATCCGTGACATATGGATCTTAACAAAGTTCCGCTGTACATCCAGCGCACTGTATCTGACTTTATTTCACATGAACTCCAGTGTGGAACCCCACTGCACCCCCTGGTGGATCAATGATCCATTGCAGGTGGCGTCATTTTAATTATATTTATTTATCACGGGAGAGGTCTCAAGTCAAGCTGGAGGTTTTCCCTTGAGCGAGGGCAGATCACGTACCAATCACGGCCCTCGAGTTTCAAAATGTGAATGCGAGGGCATTTCTGAAATGAAGCGCTACATCTGTATCATCAGTTAGCTGAGTTTCTTCCCGTTACATGGATAGGAAACATTCATAGTTTATTAAATATTAAGAAGCCCTCAGACGCTGTTTCCTGCAGATGATGCGTTTTTTCCGGCGGGGGGATGGGGTTCAACAGGTTAAGTCCAAAGACTTGAGACTTACTTGTGACTTGAGTCCAAAGACTTGAGACGTATGGCGTATTTCCACTACAGCGCGGAGCTCGCTTTAAGCGTTTTTGGTTGTGTTTCCACTTGGCGTAGTTCCGGCTAGCGGGTACTATTTCAGTTTTTCTGGCCCAAGAAAATCGAGGTTCTTTCCGGGCCAACAACCAGGCTGAGTCGGGCTGAGTATGCTAAACTAGAGAGAGAATCGCTGGCAAGGGGGCTACAACTACAACAAAATGAACATATTTGACCGTGATTTAATTGTAATACACGTTTCAAAATGATGCCGAAGTAACAACATACTGATACCGGTTAGTAAAAACCACAAATTAATGCTTTGACAAGTCTGCAGACAGACGGCAAGCGAAAAAACCTTTTAAAATGCGTGTTTTCTGAATGGAGATCGGCTAAGCTAACGCAGTATATGCTCCGACCGTCCACACCCACAACAATGGCCTATACAGACATAAATAAACCAGCGACTGTATTCACCATGACACAGACAGTCTGTGGTTTGTACTTGTTTAACTTTTGTCTAGTTTCTTAACAGATATGAGGAGCTGTGAGCTCTGAGTGCTAACAGCTAACGGCTGATGTTGGTTTTCTGTGGTTCGCATTGAAGATGACATCACGGCTCCGCCTACACTGCGTTACTATAGTTACTGCCCCAGCTACTAAACTGTAATGGAAACGCAGCATAAAGTGAGCCCGTCCTAACCAGGTCTAACGAGGCCTAGCCGTACAAAGAGAGGCCGAGCGAGGCCCTGTAGTGGAAATGCGCCATTACTTGTGATTTAAGTCCAAAGACTTGAGACTTACTTGTGACTTGAGTCCAAAGACTTGAGACATACTTGTGACTTGAGTCCAAAGACTTACTTGTGACTTGCAAAACAATTACTTGGTCCCACCATCTGATAGAGAGTATTCTGACTGGCTGCATCACAGCCTGGTACGGCAGCTGCACCGCCCACAATCGTAAGGCTTTACTGAGGGTGGTGAAAACTGCACAGCACATCACCAGGACGGAGCTGCCATCCATGGAGGACCTCTATTCCCAGCACCAACATCTTCATACTGATAATGTTTTATTTCCTGAAGTATACAGTAGGATTTTCAGTTGAAAGGTAGGGGTTCGGCATCTTCCAGAAGCTGAACACCTGGATCCAGATGTGTTTGGTCAAAAACACTAACAACAGCCAGTGTGTGATTTTGACTCATATTTTACTGGTTTTCCCAATAGGAAGCATCACATTTTTCAAGACAATGAGAAAAGCACAAATAATGAGAAATCAGCTATGAAAGAAGTACAGTTTAGCAAAGTGATTTGCATATAACATGAGGCAAAAGCAATGACATGCCACAGTGGCTTATCAAACAGAAATATGTGTCATTCAGTGTCAAACAGCATGCCATTACACTGCAGTGCAGTTAAAGGAATACAAATGCAATACAATCAATTGTCAGGATGTATGCCATAGTTTTGTATGTGGGCAACATACATTATTTTCCATAGAACCTCCCTACTTCTCAAAGAACAAAGACATCGCCTTTAAAGGACAGATTTGAGAAGAACTGTGAACTTAAGTCCTTTCAGGCCACCTGAAGAGTTTGTGTTGCTAAACACCCTCAGACACACATACTATGACCACTAATTAACGAAGACTAAATAAATCAATATCAATAACACTGCTAAATTCTTCCAAAATACTAAGTTGAAAATGCAAAAGTCCTGTCCTCATAGTGTCAGGTTCCACCTCTGTCTGATCGGTAACAGCATAGAATGAATCAAGTGATTCCTCCTGCTTCATGTCTATACACTAAATCCCTCCTCACCTGTCTCTGCATTGAGTTAAACTCTTAGTCAGATACCACTCCAGAAGATTCATCAAAAGTTGTTAAGTTCCTTAAATAAAAGTCTTACAGCACATGGTCTAAAGCTTTTTAGCATTATCACGTACTGGTCTTGCTAATACAAAGTAAAAACCATTAGTGGAGCTCAGTGGACAGGACTCAGTTCAAGGTCAACCCCTCAACTAATTTGGCAGCAGTAACAGTAAAATAACATATGCAATCATAAGAGAATCAATAAATATCAAAATAAATAGAAATGTGACATTTCCCATTTCCTTTCCGTTCTTAGTCCAAAGTCATGGCTACATCTCCTGTACTCCTACAGACAGGCTGGCAAGTGCGAACCCCCCCCCCCACACACACACAAACAAACAAACAAACGCTTCAGTCAGAAATTCACTTAACTGAAATAAATGTAAAATTAAAAGATTAAGACAATGAGATTGGGATGAATGATCATTACAATAAATGTCATTATTTTCTTATATACCCGCACGTCGTGCAAGGCATAGGAGATCTTAATCTGGAAACAATAAATACACTAAAACAAAGTAAAACTAATTATGAAAAAATATATTGCTTGTATAAAAAAAATGAAATAAGATAAATTATTTAACAAAATGAAATAAACAGTGATACAAATAAACACTCAAATAAAAGCTAATGAGAACAGTCCCTCTCATCTTCACCACCTGAGGCTGTGGTCCTGTCACACTTAGCAGGCAGCCCTGTGCTTTAATACCCATGCTGTGATGCCATGGTGTCCATTGTCCATCATTCTTTAAATAAACCACTCGGCACATCCTGTAGGGTCCACAGGTGGGGCCCTCACTACTACTACCTATGCTTAAAAAACTACATACATCCTAATGTCATATGTCCATGGTGAGGGCGGCTCAGATGAACCACTCCTTCTTGCTCTCGTCGATGGTTTCAGTGAAGGCCGGGTCGTTGACGATGATCGCTGCGTCAGCACAGTCTGCTGACTCCGCCCCCTTGGCCTCGTTGGTGTGGTAGGAACCTTTGTGGCGGAACATGTGACGGATCACAAACACCATGATGCAGAGCACAGTGAAGATCACGATGGAGATGATGCCTAGAGTCAAAACAGAAAGGGGCACTATTACTAACATGTACTAACAACTGACACATATGACATGTGGGGTTCCTCAAGGCTCAATCTTGGGGCCTCTTTCTTTAACATCTACATGCTACCACTGGCTCAGATAATAACAAATACAATACAAAAATCATAAAATAAGTTACCAAAGCTATGCAGATGACACACACATTTACATAACCATTTCACAGGCAGAGGAGGTGGAGTTGCAGCCATCTTTGACTCAAGTTTACTTATCAATACTAAAACTAAATTAAATGATGCCTCCTTTGAAAGCCTTGTTTTTCCGACCTGGAAAACATTGCAATAAATTTTATTTGTTACAGTGTACCGTGCCCCAGGTCCTTATTCAGAATTCTTTGAGTTTTTATCAACTTTGGTACTTAAAACAGGTAAAGTCATTATTGTGGGTGACTTTAATATTCATGTTGACGACGATAAAAATAGTCTTTCTGTTGCATTTAACTCTGTATTAGATTCTATTGGCTTCAGTAAAAGTGTAAATAACCCAACCCACTGTTATACGCGTTTTGAGCACCAGGGAAAGCGCTATATAAATGTAATGCATTATTATTATTATAATCACACTCTCGGCCTTGTTCTGACTTATGGTATTGAAATTGAGCAACTATTAGTCGAACCGCATAATCCTGCTTTATCCGACCATTTTTTTGTAACTTTTGAATTGTTGTTACTAGACTACAAACCATTAGTCAAAAGTCCCTGCAGTACAAAATATATCCGTTAGTGCTATAGCCACATTTAAGGAAGAGATTACATCAACACTTAACTCGATAGCATGTCTGCATGTAAAGGAGGAATCTTATACAACATTTTCACCATCCAAATTTTATCATGTAGTTGATAGAGCTACAGGTGCGCTGCACTCTGTTGCTCCTTTGAAAAAGAAGAAAGTAAAACAACATAGACAAGCTCCATGGCATAATGCCGAAACCCGCAAAATAAAGCAAAAGTCGAGACAACTTGAAAGGATATGGCGTTCCACTAAGCTTGAAGAATCTCGTTTAATTTGGCATATTACTCTCAATCAAATTAAAAATTGCCTCAAGGACTTATAAACTTGGATTTTTAAACACAGACAAAACTGTTATTGTACTTGACCACCAAGAATCTAGGAAACAAACTATCTAAAGATATACTCACTCTGGATGGCATTAACCTTGGCCTCCAGTGAGACTGTAAGGAACCTTGGTGTTATCTTTGATCAGGATTTATCCTTTAACGCCCACATAAAACTAATCTCACGGATCGCCTTCTTTCATCTACGTAACATTGCAAAAATCAGGCATATCTTGCCTCAAAACGATGCAGAGAAACTAGTCCATGCATTTGTTACTTCTAGGCTGGATTATTGTAACTCTTTATTATCAGGGAGTACCAAGAAGTCAGTCAAGTGGCTTCAGCTGATTAAAAAATACTGCAGCGTTTGACAAGAACAAGGTAAAAGGGACTACATTACTCCAGTCTTGGCTTACACTGGCTCCCTTTTTTCAGTAATGTACCCCCTTTGAAACATTTTCTCAGCCAAGTATCCCCTGACCGACCCTGAACATTTTTGATAGAAAAAGCCTATATAAATAATTACAATATAGTGATGTTCCATCAGTGTGTAATTTATGAACTCCTTCATGCATGAATTACAACAAACAAAGAACATAACGAAAACAAATAAAAACAGATTTTTAAGTAATAATTATATGTTTAACGAACCAATGAACAAAATGTTATATTATGCAACAACTATAAAATACAATACACAAATATTATAATAAAATGTGGTGCCTGATGTGCTACCATCCAAAACCCCATGCATTAACAAGAAAACAGCATTAAATAAAAAAGGGTTAAAAACAAAACAAAACATTGTAATACAAATGTGCAATTACAAAAAAACTACGTAATAACACTGCAATGACACCATTAATGAGTTTTAGGTGCATTAAACTGCATTTGAAAATAGAACATACAATTTAGTGTCAAAACATTGGCAAAATAAACAAACAATTGTCATAATAAATAAACTATAAATAGCAATAACACTAACACGTAATAATAAGAGCACTTTAGCACTCAATTTAGTGTGAAACGTGTGCTTGTCCTTCACTGAGGATCTTGGTCATCCTTGGTGGCAGAGAGGACACAGCAGTGATCAGACTCTTTTCCAGGCCCAGTCTGTGTCTATGCTTTGTTTTGATCAGGGTCATTGCAGAGAAGGAGGCCTTCAGTAGCTGCTCCAAAGCTGTTTTTTCCCAGCTCAGGATGCTCCTTTTTCACACACACCCAAAACTGCGTGAGAGTGGAGTTTTCAAATGTCATCTTTAGGCTGCGGTCAGATGAAACATCCAAGAGTTGTTCCTGGTGACAGAGAGGAAGCTTTTCTCTGTTTGCTTCTGACAGAAGAAATGGGTTTCTTACTGTTATGCTTTGTTCGTTATTCTCGCGTCCAGGGGCCTCATTTATAGCGCCGTGCGTAGGATTCACGTGGGAAGGTTGCTTACGTAGTAGAAATCCAAAAAATAGGTACAGACATGTTCCGACATTTTCCGATTCACAAAACATTGCGCACCGGCGAGGAAAGTGCGTACGGCACTTCCTACGCCGGTTTCCCTTTATAAATCACAATCGACTCGAAATGCGGTGCAGCTTTTGCGGGCTTCACGTAACGCCCATATTTGCCTATAAATAGTCAAAGAAACGCCCATTCATTCATTCTGACTAGGCTTGTTTGAGACAAGCAAGACCTGCGCAGTTGCGATCAACGTCTTGCTAGTGCGTTGCATGATGGTTAGTCATTTTGTCCGACTTGCTCTGGAGGCTCGCCCACATGAGACTTTGAAATCTCGCGGGACAAAGACGCCCGCAGCCTTGAGAGCGAGGCGAGGCGAGTTGGCGCAGTTGCTCTCCACGGGCTGCGGAAGCGAAATGCTTGATGGGAAACGGCTCGCTGGTATCTCGAGCTGAGCGCTCATTGGTGGGTTTTACCACGTGCTGCTGATGAAACTCTCCCATTGGCTGGCAAAAGTTTGTTGTTGTTTGTGTCAGTTTTACGTCGCCACATCCATTCCCATTTTTCATCATTGTTCCACAATGTTTATCATCATGAAATTAATATCTATATATTTTATACTATACTGCTTACCGTTTTCATACTTTATATATCTTAGCATATTCATACACACTGTTCATACTGCTCACAGGCTGATATCTAGTGTATTCATACCCCACTGTTTATTCATCATTCAATTCATTAGTGCGAATGCTGTTTACAGCATTCCACTATAGTACTTCAAAACTTTATTAGTGCGAATGCTGTTTACAGCATTCCACTATAGTACTTCAAAACTTTATTCTTCCTCTTATTATTATTATTTCAGCCAATACTTTGGCTCTCCATAACTTCAGCTTATTTTCAGCTACAGAAACCATTCAAATATTAAACTATTCAGCCTGTTCAGGAATCGATGGGAAACATTCAACTTTTTCAAAATATTTTATACTTTTTGAAATATTCAGCTTTTTAAACTCTTTTTTTTAACATTGAAGTCAATGGGAGATGCCTTCAAATCCACTTTTCCTACACTTCGCGCCAAATGCATCTCCTTCCACATAATTTCAGCCAGACACTTCATTCCAACTTTCAAATGATCACAATACCTTCAGCTATAAAACTTGTATACAATAATTTTGATATCTTTTCAACTTTTTGAGATATTGGAATTAGTTTGGAGCTTAGTAGAGAGGCCTTTTCCAGATCTTAACATTGGAGTGGATGGAGCAGCTCGTTAACTCTAGAGTGCTTTGATCTCAAAACAGAGTGCAGCGGTGCCTGAAATTCTCCCCCAAAAATGTTTTAAACTTGCCATAATTCCCAAACCCTACACTCCTCAGACATATTTTTTCATGGAAAACGTAGGAAAACCTCTCCTAGCTTGGAAAATAAGAAAACATTAAGAAAACATATTAAACAAAATGCCTCTTGAGGGCATGAAGTGACAAAAAGTCCAGCTAGCTCCCAATTGATTCCCCTGTTAAATTGTTCAGATCTTTCTTCAGAGCAGAGAGAAGTACACTTTAGACAAACTGCTCCCATCTCCACATTGTACACACACAACCCAAAAAAAATACATATATCAGTTCTTTGGGGTTCCCTGATGCTCACGGTCTGCTCATTTTTTTGATAAGAGCCATCGTTTTTTAACAGGTGGCAAAATTGTGAGATCAAATCCTCAATGCATTCTTATGGGACTCAGTGCTGCAGTTGGTTGTCATGGTGTTTTCTGCGCAGATTGGAGCCACACACACGTGAGTGACATCATCATAGCAGACACCATGGAACCCTTTGATCTCTGGGTTTACACACACAGGTGTTTGTAAACATTCAATTACTACTACTTACATTTAATATCTGTATTTAACTCCTTCAGCCTAATTTCAGCTGCAGAACCCATTCAACTATTACATTATTCAGCTATTTCAGGACATCAAGGCTATACATGTTGTTGTTTATACCTTTTTTAAAACATTTTCTTTTAAATATTAAGCTTTTTCGGCATTTTTGTAGCTAAAAGCAGCTACCATTCAGCTAATAACACATTCAGCTTTTTCTGCATTTTCAGCTAAATTCAGCCATAAATGTTCACAGTTTCCAGCATTCGCACGCATTTTCTGCAAGAAATGCATTTTCTAGTTCTTCCTCTTATTATTATTATTTCAGCCAATACTTTGGCTCTCCATAACTTCAGCTTATTTTCAGCTACAGAAACCATTCAAATATTAAACTATTCAGCCTGTTCAGGAATCGATGGGAAACATTCAACTTTTTCAAAATATTTTATACTTTTTGAAATATTCAGCTTTTTAAACTCTTTTTTTAACATTGAAGTCAATGGGAAGAGCCTTCAAATCAGCCAATACTTTAGCTCTCCATAACTTCAGCTTACTTTCAGCTACAGAAACCATTCAAATATTAAACTATTCAGCCTTTTCAGCAATTGATAAGAAACCTTCAACTTTTTCAAAAATATTTCATACTTTTTGAAATATTCAGCTTTTTAAACTATTTTTGTAACATTGAAGTCAATGGGAGATGCCTTCAAATCCACTTTTCCTACACTTTGCGCCAAATGCATCTCCTTCCACATAATTTCAGCCAGACACTTCATTCCAACTTTCAAATGATCACAATACCTTCAGCTATAAAACTTGTATAAAAAATAATTTTGATATCTTTTCAACTTTTTGAGATATTGAATTTAGTTTGGAGCTTGGCAGAGAGGCCTTTTCCAGATCTTAACATTGGAGTGGATGGAGCAGCTCGTTAACTCTAGAGTGCTTTGATCTCAAAACAGAGTGCAGCGGTGCCTGAAATTCTCCCCCAAAAATGTTTTAAACTTGCCATAATTCCCAAACCCTACACTCCTCAGACATATTTTTTCATGGAAAACGTAGGAAAACCTCTCCTAGCTTGGAAAATAAGAAAATATTAAGAAAACATATTAAACAAAATGCCTCTTGAGGGCATGAAGAGAGAAAAAGTCCAGCTAGCTCCCAATTGATTGCCATGTTAAATTGTTCCGGAACTTTCTTCAGAGCAGGGAGAAGTACACTTTAGACAAACTGCTCCCATCTCCACATGTTACACACAAAACCAAAAAAAACAACATATTTCAGTTCATTGGGGTTCCCTGATGCTCACGGTCTGCTCATTTTTTTTATAGGAGCCATAGTTTTTGAACAGGTGGCAAAATTGTCAGATATACTCCTCAATGCATTCTTATGGGACTCAGTGCTGCAGATGGTTGTTGGTGTTGGTGTTGGCAGATTGGAGCCACACACACACGTGAGTCACATCATCCAATCAGAGCAGACACCATGGAACCCTTTGATCTCTGGGTTTACACACACAGCTGTTTGTAAACATTCAATCACTACTACTTACATGTAATATCTTTATG
>JAMFTG010000613.1:0-27500 GCA_023974075.1 Chaenocephalus aceratus
GTTTGCTGATGCCATGGAGGTGATCCCCATGGCGCTGGCGGAGAACAGCGGGTACAACCCCATCCAGACCATGACGGAGGTCCGCGCCCGACAGGTCAAAGAGAACAACCCCTTCCTCGGCATCGACTGTCTGCGCAAAAACACCAATGGTGAGGAAGCAGGACTTGTAGTGATCCCACACTTAGGGGTCACCTATTGTGCAAAATCCAAGTGTCTTTTATATATCAACAATCTAAAGTAACAGACAGAGAATCAGCACTTTGGAAACAGAGGGGATTATGGGTAATGCTGCAATGATCTGTCTGGTGTTTCAGCCAATCAGAGACAGGCTCTGGATATATCGGAGACCTGTGATATATTGATGAAAAACAGGATAATAGGGGACCTTTTAAATGTGAAAGCAAGAGGATCTGATAGTTTGTTTTCCTCCGCTCAGACATGAAGCAGCAGCACGTGGTGGAGACTCTGATCGGTAAGAAGCAGCAGATCTCTCTGGCCACGCAGGTCGTGAAGATGATCCTGAAGATCGACGACATCCGCGCCCCCGGAGAGATCGAGGACTGAAGGCTTCCTGGAACTCTTTCCACTAGGCACTTCCCCGAGCTCCATGTCCAAACCGCACTGCGTCTTGCTATTTATCATTTGATACAAAATGTTCAAGCTGTTGTCGTATCAGTCACCATTAAAATGTTAGTCCGTTGAAACATTTCCAGACTCTCCGGTATCTGATTTCAAGCCCACAATATGAACCTGGTAATAAAGGCTGTATTCCATGATAGGGTGTGCATTACATGTCTTTATTTGTACACGGAAGGATGGCAAACTGACAGATAAACCACATTGTATTCTTGCATTCTTAAACTGATGGAAAATACTGCATGCATATAATTTGGGACAAGTCGAAAGTGCTTCAGGTCAGTAATGTCAGGGCTATTGGCGGTTAATGAAAAATACAAAGGCACAAAATGGGAGACGATTGCTTTGAAGGGAATAACTTTGTGTTGAACCTACAGACTTTAGGAGAAATAGGTTTAGGGCCCTTGTGAAGCATAACAATACCCATATTTTGATGATGTAATTACTAATGCATAAAGATAACCCAGTGTTTCTCAAACTTTTTCATACCAAGGACCACTTAACTAATAAAAAAAAACACTCGCGGACCACCTAACTCCACAAATAGCCAAAATCACATCGTTTTTCTAGAACCAATTACAAATCGCCTGAAAACGGTACAAACAAGTGGCAATATGTGTGATGAAGGTGTTGCGCTGGGCTATATCATGCAACCGGAAGTGAAACTTAAGCTCGCTCCATTGCGGAGATATTCCCGCGAGAGTGCGGAAAACTTAAATTTATGTGAAATGTTACCAATATACTCACGGACCACACTTTGAGAAGCACTAACCTGATCCAAATCACTGCCTCAGCTTTCACAGTTCCATACATCAACATTCAGACCTACAAAATAAAACACTTCAGATATTGTCAGCAAAGAAACTAAATGTGAGTAACATCACTCCTCTCTGCTCGCTGTACCAGATATCTCTACATTTTACATTTGGTGTATTTTTACTTTGTTACATAATGACAGATGAACAATATGAAAGGAGACCGGTCATCCTGGGTAAAAATAAATGCTTGTCGTAGAAAATATTATACATACATGACGTACTTGCAAACACATCTATACACATTTATCTCCTTAGACCAGGGGTGTCGAACTCAATTTCATCTCGGGCCACATTCGCATAAAGGTTGCACTCAAAGGGCCGGTTGTAACTATATTAAATATAATATATATATATAAAATGTATTATAACATTATTGCCTCTGAATTGGATTATTATCGGATAGGATAATAACTTGGTAATTAACTACGTCTGAAAGCAGAAGTCCAGAGCAATTAATTGCAAGTCTCTTCAGTGGCATGTCTCAAAACGAGATGCATTGTGGGAGATGTCGTTTATGGGCAACCTGCTTTTGTAAAGTGGCATGTAACCGTATAATAAACGTATTATATTCTTTGCAAGCTCTTGCGGGGCCACATCAAATGAAGTCGCGGGCCGGATTTGCCCCCGGGCCTTGAGTTTGAGACCCCTGCCTTAGATGCTCCAACAGTGTGTGCACAGTGTATACATATTTAGCGTGTCGGGCTAACGGGCAGGGCTACATCACACTATCAGGGTCTTTGGGCCACTTTGTCCACGATTGACCTTTTTAAATCCTCTGTCCTGGGTCTATGATTCTTCCATTTACAGATGACGTTCGGTTTACTTGGTCTCAGTACAGGGTTAAGTAAAGCACATTTTCAAAACAGTATTTTTAGTTTTTTATTCTACTTATAAGAAGATTCTTTGGCACATGTAGTAATGGATGAAGTAGTTTCTGCGTGACGGCTGCTCCTTTGGTCCTGACTTTGTTCACATGTACTTGTTGAGCCAGTCGAGCATGTCGCCTCTGGCCTCCAGGATTTGGGCTTTGTCCTCAGGGTTGATGTCTTCTCTCTTTCTGTGGACGAAGCCGTGCGTCTGCCCCGGGAAGATCTTCACCTGGTGATCCACGGTGCACTTCTCCTTCAGCTTCGCTTCAAGCACACTCACCTGAGGAGAGAAGGGATGCAAGCACAGGTTCTAAATGTGAGTATACAGCAGAGATTCTTGCTTTATAAAGTAAAGATATCTACCGTACTTTATATTGAATTTGCCTCTATGATTTGATGCTACGTAGGGTAGGGTTGCAAAGGGGCGGAAAGTTTCCATGGGAAGTTAAGCTGGGGAATTTTGGAAATATTCGATATTTGTAAGTAGAATAGAACAAGTTTTAATTATTTTATTGAACAATTATTTGTTTCAACGAAAACAGGAATGTTGAGTTAAATATTACTCACCCCCCCAACCCCACTCATTAAAAAATGAACAAAAATGCACCCCCATCCAAAAAACCCACAAAGTCCCATTCAAAATGTTAAATGAAAACAGCCCCTCTTCCTCCAACAAGGATAAATATGCAAATCTTCCTTCAGGCAACCCTCTGCATTTTGGCTAAACCCTTTCAGCCAACGGGCTCTTCCTGGGCCTCATCAACATCACACTCTTCCTCTTCCTCTTCCTCTGCAGTGTCACTGTCCAGCCTGGTTGAGGCATGGCTCTGTGTCGGCTCAGAGAGCTTTAGGTTTGCCCGAATGCCAACCAGTGTTTCCACTCTCACATGTGAGCCTGTTGCGAACCTTTGTGTGGTCTCAATAGCCATGCGGTAAGCAGTGTGCTACGGCATGGATATTCAAGTGTACTTGAATGGCATCTGTTTGTTTTAGTCAAGATTATGCTAAAATGTACTTTCCCCAACTATATTTAAGTTCCCTTCGAAGAGCCAACCTTCCATTTAGAAAATTCCCAGTTAATTCCCGTGGAAAGTTTCCATCTCTGAAAATTCCCGGAATTTAGCAACCCTACTGCTACAGTCCCAGAATGAATAACCAGCAGAGATGGCAAAAGTACACACATACTTCAAGTAGAAGTACAGATACTCGTGTTTAAAAATACTCTGGTGAAAGTAGAAGTACTGACTAAACTTCTATACTCAAGTAAAAGGTACCCATAACTTTGTGTCCTTGGGCAAGATACTTCACCCTAATTTGCTGTATTCACTGTTCCATGTCTGATATGTGTATGTCATGTAAAGCGCTTTGAGCATTTGGAAAAGTTCTGTAATGAAACGCAGATTAAAACTAAAGTAAAAGTACAGGTATTTGTGTTCAAAATGTAAGAAATAAAAGTAAAAAGTAAGTATTTGTACTCCACTACTTCCCACCTCTGATAACCAGAATACCATCAGTATACCTAAAACAAGACTAACATTATTATATTTGACACGTTACAAAGTATATTCATAAAGTTCCTAAACCTGGTCCAGTGGGATAACGTGATCGTTCTCTGCGAAGATGAAGAGCGTGGGAAACTTCAGATCGTACCGGTCCTCTCTTTCCCGGACGATCCCTGCCGTGTCACACGATCCATTAAAACAGATTATTATCACGAACCAACACAATATTTCAAAAATCACTTCGTGTGAAATGTAGAGATTTGATGGACTTTAAAACCACACAATTATTGCAAATGATTGAGTGCACAATAGGATGCAACAAAGATGTGTACATGTAAAAGTGAAGTATGAACAGAATTGTGGATATACGTTTTGTTTGGGACTTTCAGGAATATATAATACATCCATTGTGTCATGTTCAGTGTGTGAATCTAAAAGGAATTGTAAACAATAATTAATGTTAAAATGGTAGGATCAACAGGCAGTCACCTTTATCAGTCAAAAGTAAAAATAATCTTTCATGTTTATTCGAGTTATATCAAATTGCAAATCAACTAAACTAATGCAATCGTTAAACAGCAATCAAACTGTAATGTGTTTTTATGAACAAGGGCTGCATATACATGACAGTTTAATGGTAATTAGGAGGAGCAGATGTTTCCACATGGGGACATACATTGATTTAAACGAATAGAACACTAGCGTTGACTTACCGTAGACCGACACTCCAGCTTTGAGCTCGGGGTACTTTAGTGCGAGGTGATGAGTGGAGGAGCCCCCCCAGCAGAAGCCCACCGCTCCGATGTGTTTGGCCCCACACTTCTCCTTCAGGAACCGCAGCACTGCATCCACCTCTCTGAGAAGGAACCATGAGGACCAAGATGTAATAAAACAATTGCATACAAGAAAAAAAAGCATTGAATGTACTCGACGAAACACATAGGAATAACTGGCACAGTTTAGCGTCTTGGTTTCCAGGTCATGTCTCCTCCATAGTGAGTGCAAAGGGGGAAATGTTATAAAACCATGTGGAATAAAAGTAGACAAGGTGAGAATAAGCTTTGAGTTTACTTGTTAATGTTGGATGGATTTTTTTCTTCAAACCACTCCTGAAATGTGGACCAGTCATGGGAAGGACTCCACGGCTCCTTCCCAACGAAAAGGTCTGGACACACAGCGCTGCAGGAAAACAAAGACAGAAGTGTGAGAACATGTTTAACTGTCCTGTACTTTTACTCATTGTACATTATACTCACATGTAGAGCTGGCAAAAGTACACACATCCTTTACTCAAGTAGAAGTATACTCGTGTTTAAAAATACTCTGGTAAAGTAGAAGTACTGACTAAACTTCTTTACTCAAGTGAAAGTAAAGAGGCTTTGAAGTGTCCTTCAGTAAAAAGTACCCATAGCTAGCAGCTGCTTTAAAGAGTACCTGACCTCCCTTTATATTAATAGAACAATAATGTCATTGTTAGCTAATGAATGTTTCCATGGTGACCAACGGCAACATGACAACGTTTCCATTGGTCCCTCTTCTTCAGAGAAGACCAGGAAGTGATGGATACACGGATCGTGTTCCAACCAATAGGCACGCAGTGACTCTAAAGAATAATGACCACGCACCAACATACATTCAGACTAAAGGAACCAGCTGTTTGGGAAATGAGAGAAGTAGAAAGTACAGGTATTTGAGTTCAACACGAGAGAAGTAGAAAGTACAGGTATTTGAGTTCAACATGTAAGAAGTAGAAAGTACAGGTATTGAGTTCAACATGTAGAGAAGTAGAAAGTACAGGTATTTGAGTTCAACATGTAAGAAGTAGAAAGTACAGGTATTTTTGTTCAACATGTAAGAAGTAGAAAGTACAGGTATTTGAGTTCAACATGTAAGAAGTAGAAAGTACAGGTATTTGTGTTCAACATGTAGAAGTAGAAGTAGAAAGTACAGGTATTTGTGTTCAACATGAGAAGTAGAAAGTACAGGTATTGTGTTCAACATGTAAGAAGTAGAAAGTACAGGTATTTGAGTTCAACATGTAAGAAGTAGAAAGTACAGGTATTTGTGTTCAACATGTAAGAAGTAGAAAGTACAGGTATTTGAGTTCACATGTAAGAAGTAGAAAGTACAGGTATTTGTGTTCAACATGTACGAAAGTAGAAAGTACAGGTATTTGTGTTCAACATGTAAGAAGTAGAAAGTACAGGTATTTGATTTCAACATGTAAGAAGTAGAAAGTACAGGTATTTGAGTTCAACATGTAAGAAGTAGAAAGTACAGGTATTTGTGTTCAACATGTAAGAAGTAGAAAGTACAGGTATTTGGTTCAACTGTAAGAAGTAAAGTACAGGTATTGGTTCAACATGTAAGAAGGAAGTAAGTTTTGGTTCAACATGTAGAAGTAGAAGTATAGTACAGGTATTTGAGTTCAACATGTAAGAAGTAGAAAGTACAGGTTTTGAGTTCAACATGTAAAGTAGAAAGTACAGGTATTTGGTTCAACCATGTAAGAAGTAGAAAGTACAGGTATTTGGTTCAACGTAAGAAGTAGAAAGTACAGGTTTGTTCAACATGTAAGAAGTAGAAAGTACAGGTATTTGTGTTCAACATGTAAGAAGTAGAAAGTACAGGTATTTGTGTTCAACATGTAAGAAGTAGAAAGTACAGGTATTTGAGTTCAACATTAAGAAGTAGAAAGTACAGGTATTTGAGTTCAACATGTAAGAAGTAGAAAGTACAGGTATTTGAGTTCAACATGTAAGAAGTAGAAAGTACAGGTGTTTGTGTTCAACATGTAAGAAGTAGAAAGTACAGGTATTTGGGTTCAACCTGTAAGAAGTAGAAAGTACAGGTATTTGGGATCAACCTGTAAGAAGTAGAAAGTACAGGTGTTTGTGTTCAACATGTAAGAAGTAGAAAGTACAGGTATTTCTGTTCAAAATGTAAGAAGTCAAAGTAAAAAGTCGTGGAATAAAGTACTGATACCAGAAGAATGTACTTGAGTACAGTAACAAAGTATTTTTACTCCACTACTTCCCACCTCTGCTCACATGTATCCGTTGTCAGCCAGCAGGTCAGCCATGTATCTGGTGTTTGGAAGCTGCCACCCAAAGATGTCCTGAATGACGATGATGGCTTTGTCAGATGGAGCGGATGGTTTCACTAAATAAGCTCCGATGTGCTCGATCTGGACCTCCAGCCCGAGACCCCCGTACTCCATCCGGTCCCCGAGGTCACAGGGGCAAGGCCGCGCTTCATTCGCCATCTGCTGACAGAAAGGTCACTATTTTGGTGCATAATCTCCTAAATTAAGCTGATATGAGCTTAATGTGACTAAACTGTGGTAAGATACTTATAGATTAAGGCTTTTATTGTCATTCTAAGCTACAGTGTAGAAATGGCAATGAAATTCCTCTGACCTGAGCTCCTCCAACAATGAAATACAAAAATACAAAATAAAAAGTAGTGCAAATAAAGTCTATATATATAGTCGTATATAAAGATGTTCGATAATATCAATAATTTTGAAGACAAAATGTAGAAAAGGGTTGTTTTTCCTCTGTAAAAGTATCAAAACATTATGAAAAATAGTATTTTTTTGTCAATCTCATTAATTTTGTGTTCAATAATGTATATTCACTGAAGTCCAACTTCACCATTATGTTTCTAATAAAGAAATTAAGCTTTATATTAAGACCATAACTTAACTAACTGTGTAAAGTTTTATTTCATTGTATCCTGTTTTTTCTCCCAGCATATTGATATTTGCCTATGTATTGTTTTTTTAAATGTAAGTACTTAATTGTTCAATTTAATCAACTTTTTATTAGATTAAATAAACAATCAGCTGACAGGCAGGAGCAGAGACACAGACAGAAAGTCAGCTGGACAGGGAGAAGTACATTCGGGTCACTTTTAGTAAAACTGTCATAGTGCTCGACCTAGGGTTCACTTCAACATGAATATAACATTTCGTAACACAGTGACTCAGCATTTTTGCACAAATATCCCCTCTGCTCAAACATCAGAGTTTCAAAATGTAATGTTCATGCGTAAATCAGGGTGCATATGTCAGACACGTACCGTATTGTTTTCCTGATGTTTCGGTAAAAGAGGAAACAATCTGAAGGACTTTTCTTTGCGGCGAGAGTCCGAGTATGATCCAAATCAAGTCCATCGGTCAAAGAATGGAATTCCTGCTAAACCCTTCAAAATAAAAGCCGAAAGGTGCATTTAATTGTATCTTCTCATGTCATTAATAGCTGTGCAATATATACCTGGCTGCTAAATCCACAGCACTGTTACAGGATGTGTGTTTTGGAAATCGTGTAACCTTTTTTTATTTGTATTATAACTTTTTTTTTACTTTAATACTTGTGTATGCATGCTTCTACATTAAGCTAACGTAAATGTCCCCTCTGTGGGACTAATAATAAAGGTATTCTGATTCTGATTCTGATTGTGTGTGTGTTATAATTAGGGTTGCAACATTCCGGGAATGTTCAAAGATGGAAACTTTCCATGGGAATTCACGGGAATAAACTGGGCATTTTCTAAATTGAAGGTTGGCTCGGAACTTAAATATAGTTGGGGAAAGTACATGTTAGCATAATCTTGACTAAAACAAACAGATGCCATTCAAGTACACTTGAATATCCATGCCATTATTCCTCAAGCACATGCACATAGCACACTGCTTACTGCATGGCTATTGAGACCACACCCCCTACTCCATCACATGCACGGATGATTTCTAGAAGACTGGACCACACTTTTGAGCCCAAATCACAAGACTATTGAAGCCACACATTTGAGCCTGTGGACTACACAAAGTGAAGTAAGTTTTGATGATATTATGGGGTAATATATGTATTTAATGTTTAAATTGCAAATATCACATACAAATGTATGATTCTAGTTCAGGGGTGTCAAACTCAATTTCATCGCGGGCCACATTCGCATAAAGGTTGGGCGTAATGTCCACTGGGGACAGGGGGGACATGTCCTCCCCACTTTTCAAAATCCCGTTTGTGTCCCCCCCCACTTTTCAAATGTGTTTATTATTATTATTTTTACGCAAGCGGTCATCGTCACGGAGGAGCGTTTGTGTGTGTGTGGCACGAGCGCATTTTGAGAGAGAGAGAGAGAGAGAGAGAGAGAGAGAGAGAGAGAGAGAGAGAGAGAGAGAGAGAGAGAGAGAGAGAGAGAGAGAGAGAGAGAGAGAGGAGAGAGAGAGAGGGAGAGAGAGAGTTGCGGGGGTTGTTGTTAGAATCTGGTGCTAGCTCGGAGCTAACGGAGATTAGAAGCTGTTAGGAGAGGGAGAATCCTCTCCTGTCGGACTGAGAGGCTGAGATAACGTCAGTGTCGGTGAGGTAAAGGACTCTGAGCGATTAGATTGTAAACGTTAGTCTACAATGTTGATCTCAGTGGGTCTCAAACGGTTTGGTCATCTATGTAAACAAATATCTCCATCTATTGAATATAGTTGTTCAAAATAAGTGAAGAAATCATTCCAATGTCAGTACAAAATAATTCCAAAGTCAGTAAAAAATTAAAAACACAGTTTAAAAGGGGAGTGATTCGTAAAATATGCATAAATTAAAGAAAGAATGCAGACTAGGAAAGATAGAGATAGCCCTTCTATATTTGTAGAAGGGCAGGAAATGGAATTAAATCGAGAACAATGTTTCATTGCGGAGGAACCCCTAGTGCCCCCCCCCCACTTCTCAAACCAAAGTTACACCCTTAAAGGGCCGGTTGTAACTATATAAATATATAATACATAAAATAATGTATTATATTACATTATTGCTTCTGAATTGGATTATTATCGGATAGGATAATAACTTAGTAATTAACAGTGTCGGGCAAGTTACTTCCAAAATGTAATACATTACATATTATTACTGTTACACATTACAATAATACTGTCTCTGAAATGTAATGAGTTACACTACTTTTTACTTTTGAGTTACTTTCACCAAAATAACCGCAAAAGAATGGCTAGGTATTTTAAATGATAAAATGTAGTTTAGTGCAGCAACTGTATGCTTTTATTACAAGGCTTAGTTGAATACTCGATTCTGATTGGTCAATTCTGTTGCTAAGGAGAATCAAGAAAGAGAAAGTGAAAGAGGATAAAAGACGGAGTGCTGGACGTCAGATAAATGAACAGAAGAAGACAGACAAGAAGTAAACACTAACAGGAACACGGTATGGGCTCTGCAGTGTGTAAGGACTTGTTAGTGGATCAGAAACTATGAACAGAGTTGGACAGTGCTGCCGTAAAGTTGTTGTTGTTGTTGTCTCAGTTCCGTTGTGGAAGTTGGAACGGAGTTTTTTTTTTCTTAGCGGAATAAATCATTTTAAGTCAATAAAATCATTTCAATTTATATTGGGAGTCGATTCCTAGGTTTGTTTAGTATCTGGCCATGTAATAAGCAGGATAATGCGCAGCGACTTGGTCATTATGGGGAAAAGAACAACCAGTTCAGGCCCATTAAGATCAGCCTGACTGATTACGTAAACACCAGGTTTACTAATCTACCCGCACAATTTTTCTCTGGTGTCGGAATGTCTCGCGATGTTAGTGAATTCTTAAAAACAAAACACCATTTCATTTCGTTTTAACATGAGTTGTAACTGCGTTAGTGAGAATTGTAACGTAGTATATTACCCAAATGTCAATGCGTTACATTACTTCGTTACAGCAAAAAGTAATACATTACTGTAACTCCGTTACTTTTGTAACGCGTTACACCCAACACTGGTAATTAATTATGAAAGCAGAAGTCCAGGGCAAATAATTGCAAGTCTCTTCAGTGTGCATGTCACAAAACGAGATGCATTGTGGGACATGTAGTTTATGGGCAACCTGCTTCTGTAAAGTGGCATGTAACCGTATAATAAACGTATTATATTCTTTGCAAGCTCTTGCGGGGCCACATCAAATGAAGTCGCGGGCCGGATTTGGCCCCCGGGCCTTGAGTTTGAGACCCCTGATTCTAGTTAGATTGCTAGCTGATAAGTTAGATGCTAAATAAGCCATAGCAAGCATCACTTCATTTACCATCTATGAGGCACTCTTATAAGTTATAACGATGCTAGCTACCTCAAATGTGATGCTGTTTTTTTTGCCTCCTGCAAGATATTTTGAAGATCATTCCAGTTGTTTAGCTATAGCCTAACTATGTATATATCTGTTCATGCCATTGCATTAGTATTCTTACAAGCTGTTGTCTTATTTTACAGAAAAATGCCACGTGCGCTATCCGATGTGTGGAGACATTTCACACCAGCTAATGTTCAAGGAAGGTCTGTGTATATGTGTAAATATTGTGATAAGACATATGTGAAGAATGCCACCAAAATGCAGCAGCATATTGCAAAGTGCAAACAAATTCCCCAAGGCCCAAAACATGCAGCAGACAGGAGTTCCACTCCAGGGGGAAATGAATCTGCTTCAGCTGTATCAGAGTCAGATACCCTCTCATCAGCTCCTGGTCCCTCTGGCATCAGAGGATTCTTTGATTTTATGGATGAACCTAGCCAGAGAAAAGCAGATGAGTGTTTGGCTCGTGCAGTCTATGCAACTGGCTCACCCCTGATGCTGCCATCCAATGTGTACTGGAAGAGGTTTTTGAATGTTCTCCAACCAGCATACACCCCCCCAACCAGACATGCGCTGTCTACTAATTTGCTGGATGAAGAGTTCAACAGAGTGCAAACAAAGGTCAAGCAAACCATTGACAAAGCAGACTGTATTTCAGTCATCTCTGATGGATGGTCAAATATCCGGGGACAAGGAATTATCAACTACATTGTCACCACTCCTCAACCTGTATTTTACAAGAGTGTAGACACAAAGGACAACAGACACACAGGCCAGTACATTGCTGATGAGCTGAAAGTGATCATCAATGACCTTGGACCAGAGAAGGTTTTTGCACTGGTCACTGACAATGCAGCCAACATGAAGGTTGCCTGGGCACATGTGGAGGAGACCTACCCTCACATCACAACTATTGGCTGTGCTGCCCATACACTCAATCTTCTCCTAAAAGATATAATGGCACTGAAAACAATGGACACTCTGTACAAGAGAGCGAAGCAAATTGTGAAATATGTGAAGGGCAAACAAGTAGCTTCAGCTACGTATCTGTCAAAGCAAAAGGAAAAGAACATGAGTACTACACTGAAGCTGCCCAGCATCACACGATGGGGTGGCGTTGTCATCATGTATGATAGCCTTCTGGAGGGAAAGGAGTCTCTGCAAGAGATGGCCATATCCCAGACTGCAGGCATGTTAGATGATGTGTTCTGGGAAGGAGTGTCTAGCAGTCTGAACATCCTCAAACCAATTGAAGCAGCAATAGCGATGATAGAGGGTGACGGTGCCATCTTATCGGATGTCCAGTGTCTTTTTGCAGAACTCAAAGAAGAAATCCAGACGGTCCTGCCCACTTCCCTACTGCTGAAAGCAGAGGAATCTGCTGTGGTAAAGTCATTGGAAAAGCGGCGGGAGTTCTGCATGAAGCCGGTGCATGCAGCAGCGTACATGCTGGACCCAAAATATGACATGGGCATACTTTCTGGGGAAGAGATTAACGGTGCCTACAGGGTCATTACGGCCATGTCTGACCACCTGGGTCTTGATAAAGGCAAAGTTCTAGGCAGTTTGGCGAAGTATCGAACAAAGCAAGGCCTTTGGGAAGGGGATGGAATCTGGCAGTCATGCCAGCACATATCTGCAGCCACCTGGTGGAAGGGACTTTGTGGATCTGAGGCCCTTGCACCTGTAGCCTCCATCATCCTCCAAATCCCACCATCATCAGCCGCCTCCGAGCGCAACTGGTCACTGTTTGGGAACACACACACAAAGGTTCGCAACAGGCTCACAAATGTGAGAGTGGAAAAACTGGTTGGCATTCGGGCAAACCTAAGGCTCTTTGAGCCGGACACAGAGCCATCCTCAACCAGGCTGGACAGTGACACTGCAGAGGACGACTCAGAGTGTGATGTTGATGAGGCCCAGGAAGAGCCCGTTGGCTGAAAGGGTTTAGCCAAAATGCAGAGGATCGCTTGAAGGAAGGTTAGCATGTTTAATGGACATGTTGGAGGGAGAGGGCTGTTTTCATTTTGAATGGGACTTTGTGGGTTTTTTGGATGGGGGTGCATTTTTGTTCATTTTTTAATGAGGGGTTGGGGGGATGAGTAATATTTAACTCACCATTCCTGTTTTCGTTCTTCAATGAAACAAATGATTGTTCAATAAAATAATAAAAACTTGTTCTGTTCTACTTACAAATAAATCAGTTGAAATGTCATGTTTTTTAATGGTATCATTTTGTATGGATGTTTTCTTATAAGATAAGATAAGGTCAAATGGAGCTTTATTAATCCCCGTGGGGAAATGCTGTTGTTCAAGCAGCAACAGCAGGGGTGAAAAACAGGACAGCACAGATTCACACAGAGTAATACAATAACAAATCAAATCAAGATAAAAATTAAAATAATTAATAATTAAAATAATAATTAAAATTATTTCTGAAATAAGAAATGAATAAAAAATAAGAATACAAATAAATGTCAGCATATATACATATTTGGTCATATAAACTATGAAGCACGAAATGAGTTAAAGTGTAAAAGGACATATATACATTTACATTACATATTAGATATATTAACATGGGTTGTGGAAACAGTGTGTATTTATGTCCAGTAATAGTTTCACATTATTGACGTCTTGTTGTGCAGCCTGATAGCTACCGGCACAAAGGACTGTCCGAGGCGCTTGGTGCTGTGTCGTGGAGGGATGAGTCTGTGGCTGAACGTACTCCTCATCTTCACTAGCTCTGCATGGAGTGGGTGGGAGGGGCTAGGATACTGTCGAGCTTCCTCCTCGTCCTCCCCTCTGCCACCTCCTCCATATTGTCCAATTGTACTCCAACTACAGAGCTAGCCTTCCTCACGAGCGTGTTCAGCCTGCCAGTGTCCCTTGTGCATGTGTTTCCACTACGGTTGCAACATTTTGGGAATTTTCAAAGATGGAAACTTTCCACTGGAATTAACTGGGAATTTTCTAAATGGAAGGTTGGCTCTTCACAGGGAACTTAAATATAGTTGGGGAAAGTACATTTTAGCATAATCTTGACTAAAACAAACAGATGCCATTCAAGTACACTTGAATATCCATGCCAGCACACTGCTTACCGCATGGCTATTGAGACCACACAAAGGTTCGCAACAGGCTCACAAATGTGAGAGTGGAAAAACTGGTTGGCATTCGGGCAAACCTAAAGCTCTCTGAGCGGACACAGAGCCATCCTCAACCAGGCTGGACAGTGACACTGCAGAGGAAGAGGAAGAGTGTGATGTTGATGAGGCCCAGGAAGAGCCCGTTGGCTGAAAGGGTTTAGCCAAAATGCAGAGGGTTGCCTGAAGGAAGATTTGCATATTTAATGGGACATGTTGCGGAAGAAGGGCTCTTTTCATTTAACATTTTGAATGGGACTTTGTGGGGGGAGAGGGGCTGTTTTCATTTAACATTTGTGGGACATTGTGGTTTTTTTTGGATGGGGGGTGCATTTTTGTTCATTTTTTAATGAGTGGGGTTGGGGGTGATGAGTAATATTTAACTCAACATTCCTGTTTTCGTTCTTCAATGAAACAAATGATTGGTCAATAAAATAATTAAAACTTGTTCTGTTCTACTTACAAAAAAAAAAAAAAAAAATAAGATCTGTTGAAATGTCATGTTTTTTGTTTAATTTTGCATCGAACATTTCCAAAATTCCCCCAGCTTAACTTCCCATGGAAATGTACCGGAAATTATCCACCCCTTTGCAACCCTAGTTTCCACCCCAGCACACCACACAAAGAAGAGGCCACCACAGACTGGTAGAACATCTGCAGCTGCCTTGTGCACACATTGAATGACCTGAGCCAGGAAGAACAGCTTGCTCTGTCCCTTCCTGAAGAGAGCATCAGTGTTGTCTGACCAGCAGTTTATTGTTCTAGTGCATTCCCAGGAACTTGTAGCTGTTCACCACCTCCACATGACACAACAAAATGTTTATATTTATGCTTGGATATGATACAATACATTACCCTCAATTCCCAGTTAGTTCCCATCAATTCCCATAAATCCCATGGAAAGTTTCCATTATGGAATATTTCCAAAATTCCCCAGCTTAACTTCCCATGGAAATGTACTGGTAATTTCCCGGAACTTACCAGAAATGTTCCGCCTTTGCAACCCTGTTATAATTAGCTCTTCTCAAGTCCTAAAGGAGGCCTGTTGTAGGGTTGAGTATGAAGCGTAGCCTGTTTATTTCAAGCACAGGGAAATAACCTAATAACTCTTATTGTGTATTATTATTTCATGGTTTCCCTGAGACCCTCCTCTCAAAAGGCTCCGCTGGGATTCGAACGCATGACATACTGTTTACTAGACAGGCGCTTTAACCATCTAACCCACAACTTCATCCTGATATGGCTCCACTAGAAACCACTATGTTACTTCTGATATTCTTTAGCACGACGCATATTAGTGCAACTTTTGTGACTGAATATGTCCAGATATTTTAATTGGTAGGATTTGACTCGATCAAATCAATACAACTGCTTGTTAATTAATAACATAATTTGCTCCTGTGGGTATTGTCCAGTAATAACTGATACATGTCTAATCAAATCAAATCAAGTTTTATTTATATAGCACATTTATAAACGATTTTTGGTCGAGCCAAAGTGCTGTACATATAATAAAAATAGCCTAGAGACGCTTTACAGCAAATACAACAGCACTGTTCAGAATATCAGTATGAGAAAAAACGACACCCCTCTATCCTTAGACCCTCTGTCCTTAGACCCTCTGTCCTTAGACCCTCACATCGTACAAGGAAAACTTCCAGAGAAAACCCACAGTTTAAGGGGAAAAAAATATGTGTAATATGTCATGTAAAGCGCTTTGAGCACCTGGAAAAGCGCTCTAATACATTTGATTTATTTTGATGAATTATGAATTATAGCTTGTAAATAAAAAAAGGGAAACTTTAAACTTAATATTATTTATACACCCTTTCACCAAGAACAGGCTTCATATAGTTGATTTGAATGCTAATGTACTTAATGTAAATATGAATCGTGCATTTGTATATTCATTGAGTATTCCTTTTTGGCTGTGCACTATCTGTATGATCTATTAGATGTATTGTATGTGTTAGTGCTCTTATACATTGCTGTGTATTTTCTGCCATGCTTATACAAAAGTTACATGTTGTTGCTTCAACTAATATCCTGCAGATGTCGCTGTTCAACTAGGGATATTTGATTTATAAAAGAATATTATTTTTGTATATATTGTATTGTATATATATATTTGTTTTTAATTAACCTATTGGGTACAACATGTAGGACTATCACAATACATACATGTTTTGTGATAAATATATATATTATTTGTATTCTTGTTTATTTGTGTTTTTACCTTTTTAATTGTATTTTTACTTATTTAATGGTTTGTGAGCTGAGTTGTGTGATTACTGTATTGTTTTTATTTGTCCTAGCTTTACACATAATGTTGTATTGTAATCCGAAGGTATTTACAGATGCTTTGTTGACATGTCACATCCTCCTTTAGTGCCAAGTTAAATGGTGATATGCATAGTTGTTTTTATTATAGTTGTCCTCTTCCCCATTCACCTATACTATCTCCCACACATTTATAGAGTTTATTTATATCGAACCATTTACTACCCACCTGACTGTTGTTATGGTTTCGCTGTCGTAAAACTGCTGTAAGTCAGACTGTTGTGACAGGAGACGTGACGTTAGCGCGTGCGTTAGCCAGCTCAGCTAGCCGTATAAAAAACTGTCAGTTGAGCGGAGGATGTAACGTTTATTTTATACAATAAATACAAATACACCGTTAAGATACCAGCGTTAGTTTAGCAGACACCGACTGGATGGGAAGGGAGACACAGGAGGAAATCCCTGGTGTTAAGTCTGTGGGGAAACCATTTTATTTGTCAATGAATCCGTCACATTCTCTCGTCTTGTTAGCTTGATCAAGCTACACGCTAGCTCTGTCGTGGATGGGTTCTCCTCACAAGTTACTCCTGGAAGAAACCTAGCGAACATCATGGACACTGCAGAAGAAGGTAAATGACTGTAAAGTGTTGCTTGTCAATGCTTCCCGGGGGGGCGGGGGGGGGGGGGGGTAACTGTGGTTAGCTTCGTGGAGTAGCTTGGCCTGCTAGTGGTTCACATAGCCGAATAGCATAGCTTAATATGCTGTAGTGGTTCAGGTTAAATCAGGGAAATGACTGATGTTTTGAATGCACACAATGCAGGGTGAAGCAACAGTATAATAGAGATTGTAGAAAGGACTAGACGAAACTAGTGATGTCATCAGTTTCGTGATGTATCAGAATCAACAACAAATTGCAAATACTAAATTCAAAGTTGAGCTGAGAGCTGTGCAGATTTAAAAAGAGGTGGAGAAATGTGCAACATGGTGTGCAGGATTTGGATTGTTAAAAGGAACATTGTGCATTCATGTAATGCATCATATTGTTATGGTGTGTAACCATATGTATGTGACCATATTGATGACAAGCCAGTGGAACTAGATGTATGCAAAGTTAGCAGCTTATCTGAATATCAGTCGTTACCTTCAGAGTCCTGAAAGAAACCTGCATATCAACTCAGTCCCTTTACTCTCTGTCGCATCCTGACACAACTAGACCTGTTTAATTCTGTATATTCACTGTTTTACAAACTGAACACCTCAATACATATATACAATTCACAATTTGAATATACATTCATTACATTACAGTGTGTTTACATTGTATATATTACCTTTCATGCTTATAGAAATGTACTAAATTAGTGTTTACATCTACAAACATAAATTCATTACTTTTATTTAGCATATATTTACATTTTAGACATTTATTGGGATTGATTTGAAATAACAAAATGGACTACAGCTGCAACGATACATTGATAGACAGAAAAAAGATCATGAACTTATTTTTATTTTGTTTATTTCGAATAGATAAAAAGGCAGATATTGCTGTTCTGAGCTTCTGCTTTGTTCTAAATAATCATCAGATTCATTTATAACGATAATAAGAAGCCCTAAATTAGACTACAATGCAAATGGCTAATGCTCAATATGTGTTAAAGGCCCAGTACGTGCCAAATAAAACATCCTGAATTAAGTGTTGTGCTTCTAGTTGTTGTTCATATGATAATAAAATGCTTGAAACTAACTCACATGTTTTGTGTGTGTGCAGCGGATATTTGTCGCGTGTGCCGCTCTGAGGGGACCCCCGACAAACCCCTCTACCACCCTTGTGTCTGCACTGGCAGTATCAAGTTTATCCACCAGGAATGGTAAGTGTGTTTGTCTCTTCAGCTTCTTTATGTCCCACATTACTCCCCCTTTGTGTGGTTTTTGCCGGGTGAAAACGATACGAGCCCCCTGCAGGTATTTTGAAGAGCGTGCTGTTTCTATGTGTGAATATCACCGGTTATAGAGGGTCAGGTGAGGGAAGCTCCCAGGCAGAGGCCAGGCCTGGATTGTTCTGTGCTGATTGTTGAACGTCGGTGTGTTTTAGTTTGCATCCACCCCACAAAGTTCAGACCAACAGTCTATTGTGTATGCATTGTGTAGTTGTGCTGACTATACGCAGGCTGCAGCTACCCTGAGCTGTGTTTATCTTATGTCCTTCTTACTAATTTAAAAAAGAATTGCTCAAACCCAAAACAACTTTTAGGTATTAGCAGTTTCTTCTGGTGTATGTTTTTTTTTAGCTGATCATCTGCTTCATCATAAGGCCAGTTTCTCACAGATGAGCATCTGTTGTGGACCTATGATACTGATCACTGTACAACTTATTTCTGAACGGAACAAACTGCATTAAAACAAAAAGTATATTTGGTCTTGGGGAGATGACTCCTGGTGTCAAACCTTGTGAATGTTTGAGCATCAGAGTGGAAACATGAACAGCTGTTTGTCTGCACCGAGAACGATAAGATAAGATAAGATAAGATGAACCTTGATTAATCCCCGAGGGGAAATTCAGTTGTACAAAGCAGCAACAGGGTAAGCGTGAACAAAAACAGTACAGCAAAGATTCACACAGATCAATAAAATCTAAAATAAATAATAAATAACATAAAATCAAGGAAATAATGATAATAATAATAAAAGACTACTAACTTTTCAACATAACTGTAAATACAACGATGTAAGCATCCACAATGAACGATGGATAATGTTCTGTTCAGTAAACTATCGCGCCAAACACGCAGTCCTCTCCAGATGTGTCAGAGCCCAAAAATAGATATCGATGACTGTTGCTGCTGTACGTTGGGCAAAAGAATAATTAAGATAAGGTTATGAAAAAAGAGAATCCAAAACGGCTTTAGTGCAGCACCACGGATGCAGCAAGAGATAGATATGTTGTTGACTGAGGAAGTAGGTTTGACTTGATTTCCTTTTTTGATGTTATTTGATTGGCTGTCAGTGTTTCTATCAAATTGTAATCCCGTTATTGTTTGCCACTTGCTATTTCCTCACTGTTGTAGCGTTTGGACTCTTTAATTAAAGCTGGACTGATTTTTTTAAATGCTATATTTATTTTTTACAGTTACAGGTGTGGATGACCTTTAACCCTGTTCTGTCTTTAATGCTGTTATATGTGTTGGAATCAGCTGTTGTAATGACCGTAACCCAGATGGTAATCCTCGAGTGTAGTCATGGTCACAACAGTTATTATGGGCGACAAAAAGTGCAAATCCGCTCAGAATAATTGATACCTTTCCATGTTCATCAGAGATAGAATGACTAAAACGTTAAGTGCTCTGAGTCAGTGTTCTCATCACATCATATCCGATTATCTCAGGTCAATACTACAGACTCACAATGTTGACATCCCAGACTCCGGTTGTTTCTATTGATCCGTGCTCTGCAGTAGTTCTCCATTACTATTGATCTCAAACAGTCAAAATGCCAAGCAGCTCATGTTTTATCGTGTTAAATCGTGTTCTACTTCTGACTCAATGTTGCTTTACAGTTTGTCCAGTGGCTTGAAGCACAGCAGGAAGGAGTACTGTGAATTATGCAAGCAACCGATTTGCTTTTACACCAAGTGAGTAGTCGTGGCCTTGATGGGTCCTCCATTTGAATATATCACACAGCCCAAAGTGTCCTAAACAAGCCTCCCAGATGGGGCCATGTAGTTCTTTTTGTATCAACATGTAAATATCAATGAAACGTTCTGGTTCACTCTGTCCCTGTCTGCTCCTCGTCAGTCTACTCCCCGGACATGCCCTCAGGTCTGCCCATCCAGGACATCTGTGCCGGCTGCTGACCAGCGTGGGCACGGCCATCCGATACTGGTTCCATTACACACTGGTGGCCTTCGCTTGGCTCGGGGTGGTTCCTCTCACTGCATGTAAGTAGCGCGCACACACACACACACACACACACACACACACACACACAGCAAATATAAACAGAGTGTGTGTGGTTACTCAAGGTCATGGTGATTGCCTCCTTTACTCTTGATAAGAACTCGCTTCAGTTGTGTTTTATTATCTTAAGGAGAGACAGATGAATAGGATCAAACATTTCACTAATAAATATCACAATGAAAACTTTATAACGTACAAAACCACATATAGTTCAGTATACAATTGGATTAAAGACCCATGGAAAAAAGAAGAACATATAACTACCGTACTTGTTCGGACTATAAAGCGCACCTGCATGTAAGCCGCAGCAGCTAAACTGTCCGTCTGTCTTGCTCTCGTTCTGTCTCTCGGTTTCCACTTTTACTTTGGCTGCGCTACCTGTCTTACTCTTTTCCGGCCTCCAGCTTTCCTGCTGGAGGCCCGCCGCTTAGATGGTGGCGGGCGGGACCGGTCCTAGAGCCCATAGGGTTAAAGGTGGTTAATTTACCTGTAAAATCATAGATTTAGGAGGTTCCCTAGTGGCCGTTAGCTGTACAAAAAAAAATGGGGGAAAAAGTCGCGGCTTATAGTTTGAAAAGTACGGTAATAATAACAACAAGCAAACGAGAGAGGACAGACAGACAGAGAGGGACAGAGAGAGAGAGGGGACAGAGAGAGAGAGGGGACAGAGAGATAGAGAGAGCGAGGGAGAGAGAGAGCGAGAGGAGAGCGGAGAGAGAGAGAGACAGACAGAGACAGGACAGACAGACACAGACAGAGAGAGGAGAGACCAGACAGACAGAGAGGAGAGAGAGAGACAGAAGAGAGAGACAGACAGACAGACAGAGAGAGGAGGGAGAGAGCGAGAGAGAAAGACAGAGAGAGAAGAGGAGAGAGAGAGAGAGAGAGAGAGAGCAGAGAGAGAGACAGAAGAGAGAGAGGACCAGACAGGACAGACAGAGAGAAGAGAGAGAGGAGAGAGAGAGACAGACAGAGAGAGAGAGAGAGAGGAGAGAGAGGAGAGAGACAGAGGAGAGGAGAGAGAGAGAGGAGAGAGACAGAGAGAGGAGAGGAGAGAGACAGACAGACAGAGAGAGGGAGAGAGAGATAGGGAGACAGAGAGAGAGAGAGACAGACCAGAGAGGGAGAGAGATAGGACAGAGAGATAGGGAGACAGACAGACACAGAGAGAGAGAGAGATAGGGAGACAGGACAGACAGACAGACAGACAGACAAGAGAGAGGAGAGAGATAGGGGAAACAGACAGACAGAGAGATAGGAGAGAGACAGACAGACAGACAGAGAGAGAGAGGAGAGGAGAGAGACAGACAGAGAGAGAGAGAGAGAGAGAGCTAGGGAGGACAGTACAGACAGCATTATAATCAGTTGATATCTGAAGCTCTCTTCCTTAGTTTTAAAGCAGATTTAAATGTCTCCAAATGTGCAAATCCCACAATTGTTATGATCTGTTCTTTGTCTCAGGTCGAATCTACAAGTGTCTGTTTACCGGCTCTGTGAGCTCTCTCTTGACACCTGCCGCTGGACATGCTCTCCACGTGAGTGGACTATTCTCCTACAACACTACCAAAGTGTCTTTGAATGTTTCTTAAAGTGCTTCTGTGTGTGCTCCTGCAGAGAGAACCTGCTCGCAGACTGTCTACAGGGCTGCTTCGTGGTCACCTGCACGCTGTGTGCGTTCATCAGCCTGGTGTGGCTCCGGGAGCAGATCGTCCACGGTGGAGCTCCGCATAGTGGTTAGAGCAGCACCAGATGCCTCCGCCTCATGCCGCCGACAGCAGGCCAATGAGGTAAATTCTACACTAATCACCTTCTTGATAATAATAATAATAATAATAATAATAATAACTGATATTTCTATAGCGCCTTTCAAGGGACCCAAGGTCGCTTTTACAGGAATAGGGCAAGCACAAACAAAACAAAACAAAGGTCAGACAGACAAAACAACAGATCGATTTAAGGCCGACAGCCTTGATGAACAGATGGGACTTGAGGGTCCTTTGAAGGCGTCCAGTGTGGGGATGTTGCGAATCTCCGCAGGGAGAGCGTTCCAGAGGGTGGGGGCTGCCACGCTGAAGGCTCTGTCCCCGAAGGTTCTCAGTTTGGTGCGGGGGGTGGTGAGCAGGCCGGAGTCTGAAGACCGCAGGTTCCGGGTGGTGGGGCATGTGGGTGGAGGATGTCCGATAGGTACTGGGGGGCAAGGGCATGGAGGGACTTGTAGGTTCTTGTAAAAAAATAACAAATATACAAGCTTAAAGGTGGGGTAGGTAATTTGGAGAAATCAGCTCGAGATCGCTAGAATTTGAAATACACAACCGGAGAAAATCTGCCACTTCCTCACAGAGCCCCTCCTCCAACACACACGAATGCGCACATTGACCAATGAGGGCACGAGATCAGTTGGTCGTGCTTTTTACAGCGCCACGGCTTCCACAGATGACATTTTTATGGATTTGTTGTCAAAGCACTTCAGATATTCTTTGCTATCGGGACGTTAAGAGCATTCCATGGAATATAACAAGTGTATCTCGAGCCGGTTTCTCAAACGTACCCACCCCACTTTAAACCAAAGTTGTGTTATTTAAGAGTTATAGCATTATTTAACAGAATCAATCGCATTCCCAGCTGGAAAGGTCAGTCCTGCACGAGCAACTAGTGCCAAGATCTGAGCACGCAAAACAGAAATACAATCGCTCAAAACACACAGAAAGGGGAAGGTCTCAGCAAGATGACAGGAAGTGTTGGCCAGATGGTGAAAACGTGCATACATGGGAATTACAAACTGATATCAATCCTAACAATGGGCGAAGAGAGAGCCTTCCGTCTGTTCTAGGGACGTGAATATTAAGTAGCTAGATGTTAAAACTAGAACAAATCAAACCAGAGAAGGAAGTTATAAACTTAAAAGAGACGTAATGATACATTTACTCCAACACGTTTAATAACTGATGGATTCACTCTTACCTGACATACCGTTTCTCAACCACACGATAAAAACGATCCTCACGATACATTATCAGATGTATTTTCGATAAAGTCTACACACCACTCAAAGATCCCTCCATGTTAAAGCCGTGCACCCCCCCCCCCCCACGTCAGGTTCCCGCTGCGGGGCAGGGAGCAGCTGATGAGCCCCCTGCAGCCCAGCCGGCCCCCGCTGATCCTCCGGCGCAGAAACCAGGCCGAGCCCGAGCCCCCTGATGTTCCTCCAGACCAGGTGGAGGACCCCGAGCTGGAGGAAGAGGAGGGGGCAGCAGCTGAAGATGCAGACCCCAATAATGGAGCACAAGGTTGGAATCTGTGTACAGTTTTTATTATTATGCTGCTGTGTTTATTGTATTTTTGTAACTCTGGCACAAACAAGTTCCTTCGGGATGAATACAGTCCCATCTTATCTTATCTGATAGAGAAATTACTTTAGGGTTAAGCTCATCTCTGACAGGTTTAGTTGTCCCTACTCACGAGCTGTCAGGCTGTTATAATAAGTGTATTCATAGAATTCATTTTGAGATACGGAATAGCATAAACACACACATTGATTATGTGAAAGAACACCGTCTGTCTGTCCACCACCCATTTTCAATATGTTCTACGGGTCCGGCCGTTGGCTCAGTCAGTAGGGGCTTGGACTGTGAGCCGTTAGGGTCGACGGTTTCAAGTCCCAGAACAGACCTAACTATGGAGTGTGGACTGCTACTTGGAGAGGTCCCCCAGTTCACCTCCTGCCCTGCCGTGGGTGCCCTTAGAGCAAGGCACCGGACAACCCCCTTCCCCCCCACTCCCATGCTCCCGGGCGCTGTACAATAGCTGCCCACTGCTCCTAGTGCTAGACTCCTGGTGCTAGACTCCTAGTGCAGGACTCCTAGTGCTAGACTCCTGGTGCTAGACTCCTGGTGTCTAGTTAGACTCCTAGTGCTAGACTCCTGGTGCTAGACTCCTGGTGCTAGACTCCTAGTGCTAGACTCCTGGTGCTAGACTCCTAGTTCTAGACTCCTAGTGTTAGACTCCTGGTGCTAGACTCCTGGTGCTAGACTCCTGGTGTTAGACTCCTGGTGCTAGACTCCTGGTGCTAGACTCCTGGTGCTAGACTCCTGGTGCTAGACTCCTGGTGTTAGACTCCTAGTGCTAGACTCCTGGTGCTAGACTCCTGGTGCTAGACTCCTGGTGCTAGACTCCTAGTGCTAGACTCCTGGTGCTAGACTCCTGGTGCTAGACTCCTGGTGCTAGACTCCTGGTGCTAGACTCCTGGTTCTAGACTCCTGGTGCTAGACTCCTAGTGCTAGACTCCTGGTGCTAGACTCCTGGTGCTAGACTCCTGGTGCTAGACTCCTAGTTCTAGACTCCTGGTGCTAGACTCCTAGTTCTAGACTCCTGGTGCTAGACTCCTGGTGCTAGACTCCTGGTGCTAGACTCCTAGTGCTAGACTCCTGGTGCTAGACTCCTGGTGCTAGACTCCTGGTTCTAGACTCCTGGTGCTAGACTCCTAGTGCTAGACTCCTGGTGCTAGACTCCTGGTGCTAGACTCCTGGTGCTAGACTCCTAGTTCTAGACTCCTGGTGCTAGACTCCTGGTGTTAGACTCCTGGTGCTAGACTCCTGGTGCTAGACTCCTAGTGCTAGACTCCTGGTGCTAGACTCCTGGTGCTAGACTCCTAGTGCTAGACTCCTGGTGCTAGACTCCTGGTGCTAGACTCCTAGTTCTAGACTCCTGGTGCTAGACTCCTGGTGTTAGACTCCTGGTGCTAGACTCCTGGTGCTAGACTCCTAGTGCTAGACTCCTAGTGCTAGACTCCTGGTGTTAGACTCCTAGTGCTAGACTCCTGGTGCTAGACTCCTGGTGCTAGACTCCTAGTGCTAGACTCCTGGTGCTAGACTCCTGGTGTTAGACTCCTGGTGCTAGACTCCTGGTGCTAGACTCCTGGTGCTAGACTCCTAGTTCTAGACTCCTGGTGCTAGACTCCTGGTGTTAGACTCCTGGTGCTAGACTCCTGGTGCTAGACTCCTGGTGCTAGACTCCTAGTGCTAGACTCCTGGTGCTAGACTCCTGGTGTTAGACTCCTAGTGCTAGACTCCTGGTGCTAGACTCCTGGTGCTAGACTCCTAGTGCTAGACTCCTGGTGCTAGACTCCTGGTGCTAGACTCCTGGTTCTAGACTCCTGGTGCTAGACTCCTTGCTAGACTCCTGGTGCTAGACTCCTGGTGCTAGACTCCTGGTGCTAGACTCCTGGTGCTAGACTCCTAGTTCTAGACTCCTGGTGCTAGACTCCTGGTTCTAGACTCCTGGTGCTAGACTCCTAGTGCTAGACTCCTGGTGCTAGACTCCTGGTGCTAGACTCCTAGTACTAGACTCCTGGTGCTAGACTCCTGATGTTAGACTCCTAGTGCTAGACTCCTAGTGCTAGACTCCTAGTGCTAGACTCCTGGTGCTAGACTCCTGGTGTTAGACTCCTAGTGCTAGACTCCTGGTGCTAGACTCCTGGTGCTAGACTCCTAGTGCTAGACTCCTGGTGCTAGACTCCTGGTGCTAGACTCCTGGTGCTAGACTCCTGGTGCTAGACTCCTAGTTCTAGACTCCTGGTGCTAGACTCCTGGTGCTAGACTCCTGGTGCTAGACTCCTGGTGCTAGACTCCTGGTGCTAGACTCCTGGTGCTAGACTCCTAGTTCTAGACTCCTAGTGCTAGACTCCTGGTGCTAGACTCCTGGTGTTAGACTCCTAGTGCTAGACTCCTGGTGCTAGACTCCTGGTGCTAGACTCCTGGTGCTAGACTCCTAGTGCTAGACTCCTGGTGCTAGACTCCAAGTGCTAGACTCCTAGTGCTAGACTCCTGGTGCTAGACTCCTGGTGCTAGACTCCTGGTGCTAGACTCCTAGTGCTAGACTCCTGGTGCTAGACTCCTAGTGCTAGACTCCTAGTGCTAGACTCCTGGTGCTAGACTCCTGGTGCTAGACTCCTTGGTGCTAGACTCCTAGTGCTAGACTCCTGGTGCTAGACTCCTGGTGCTAGACTCCTAGTGCTAGACTCCTAGTGCTAGGATGGGTTAAAAGCAGAGAACACATTTCACTGTTGCTGTGCAGATAGATCGATTTCTATTATATAGGTTTTATGGAGATACGCTGAAATGCCTTACCTTACATAATAAAACAACACTTGACAAGCAGTGCAGTTAATTAACCAAATTAAATGGCAAAGATTCCCATGAATTATCCAAAGGGTTTCGTCTTTTTGCAACATCAAACCACAGGGTTTATGGAAGTGCACTTGACAAACACAGAAACGCTGCTGAATAAAAGCATATCATTCATCGAAGAGATGTAACGATGTCGCCCCGTCGCTCTCATATCCCACTCATTTGTTTCTGTTTTCCCGTGTTAATGAACTGACTTTGCAGCCAGGCAAAACAGGCTGATAATGGATTGTGATTGTGTTAGGCATCAGTCTAGCTGTGGGGGGGGGGGAAACACTCACAGGCTGTTTCGCAAACAAATGTCCCTGGAATAGCATAAATAATGTCATGGCAACGTTGATCTTAAGTATTGTTTAACTTTGTTGTTGCTTGGAACATGTGGCCAGTCGAACACAATCATAGTTCCCGTATTGTCGCAGCTCTGTGTTCATCCCGATTGTATGTCTCTGCAGATGATATGAACTGGAATGCGTTGGAGTGGGACCGAGCGGCGGAGGAGCTCACCTGGGAGAGGGTAACTCATAATACTCAATTTACAACTTTTGTTTTTGTGTTATGCATCTACGACCCTAAATATCTCTGCTCCGCTCTTAGATGCTTGGCCTGGATGGCTCTCTGGTGTTTCTGGTAAGGGTCCCATTCCTAATAGTCGGTATGTTTTATACACGTTTAATGATGAGTGCATAAAGTCGTTATTTCTCTTGTAGGAGCATGTTTTTTGGGTGGTTTCTCTGAACACACTCTTCATCCTGGTCTTCGGTGAGTAGACTGATTTATCAGACACTTACTATCATTAACACAACGAATAATATGAATACATGGGAATAGTGCCGGTTGATTGCTTTTGTCTTTCCTATTTTAGATGCCACAATTTAAAAGATGTTTTCTTATTCCCCTCGTTCAGCGTTTTGTCCTTACCACATCGGGCACTTTTCTGTTGTGGGTCTCGGCTTCGAGGAATATGTAAGAAGCTGCTCTCGTCAACTTATCACTGTCTCA
>JAMFTG010000613.1:32500-67500 GCA_023974075.1 Chaenocephalus aceratus
CACAGACAGACACACGCAGACACACACACACACACACACACACACACACACACACACACACACACACACAAACACGTTGAAATGTAATTGTATCACTGTATATATATCATCAATAATATGTAAACATTTGAAATGTATATTAATGTTGTTAATTATTTTGTATTGTGATGCTTTGGCAACATTGTTTAATTTAACTTTCATGCCAATAAAGCCCCGTTGAGTTGAATTGAATTGAATATATATATATATATATATCATTAATTGCTGCTGTGTCCATCAGGTGCTGAGGCCGGAGTGCTGTGGTTTCTGAGAAATCTGAACGACCCAGACTTCAACCCGGTGCAGGAGATGATCCACCTGCCGATCTACAGACACCTGCGGCGCTTCATCCTGTCCGTGGTGGTGTTCGGCTCCATCGGCTGCTCATGCTGTGGCTGCCCATCAGGCTCATCAAACTGCTGATGCCCACCTTCCTGCCCTACAACGTCATGCTCTACAGGTGACCACCGCCGGAACAAAGTTAAAGGTCACTTGGCAGCGGTGAACTGCGGGAGAACTGTGAGATCATAAAGTGGTCCAGCTGGCTGATTGGTGGTGAATGTAGAGACACTAGAGAGGACTCTTTAAAGTAGAGACACTAGAGAGGACACTAGAGAGGACTCCTTAATGTAGAGACACTAGAGAGGACTCTTTAAAGTAGAGAAACTAGAGAGGACTCTTTAAAGTAGAGACACTAGAGAGGACTCTTTAAAGTAGAGACACTAGAGAGGACTCCTTAATGTAGAGACACTAGAGAGGACTCTTTAAAGTAGAGACACTAGAGAGGACTCTTTAAAGTGGAGACACTAGAGAGGACTCCTTAAAGTAGAGACACTAGAGAGGACTCTTTAAAGTAGAGACACTAGAGAGGACTCTTTAAAGTGGAGACACTAGAGAGGACTCTTTAAAGTAGAGACACTAGAGAGGACTCTTTAAAGTAGAGACACTAGAGAGGACTCTTTAAAGTAGAGACACTAGAGAGGACTCCTTAAAGTAGAGACACTAGAGAGGACTCTTTAAAGTAGAGATACTAGAGAGGACTCTTTAAAGTAGAGACACGAGAGGACTCTTTAAGTAGAGACACTAGAGAGGACTCTTTAAAGCAGAGACACTAGAGACTCTTTAAAGTAGAGACACTAGAGAGGACTCCTTAAAGTAGAGACACTAGAGAGGACTCTTTAAAGTAGAGATACTAGAGAGGACTCTTTAAAGTAGAGACACTAGAGAGGACTCCTTAAAGTAGAGACACTAGAGAGGACTCTTTAAAGTAGAGACACTAGAGAGGACTCCTTAAAGTAGAGACACTAGAGAGGACTCTTTAAAGTAGAGACACTAAGAGGACTCTTTAAAGTAGAGACACTAGAGGACTCCTTAAAGTAGAGACACTAGAGAGGACTCTTTAAAGTAGAGACACTAGAGAGGACTCTTTAAAGTAGAGACACTAGAGAGGATTCTAAAGGTTTCCCTATAATTACATTACATGTCACATGTGAGACACTTTTATCCAAAGTGACTTACATACTCAATACTGTGGACGATCCCCACAGGAGCAATTTGGGGTGAAGTCTCTCAGGGACACAACCACATGCTGACTGCAGTGGGGTTTGAACCTGTGACCCCCTGATCCGAACACCAACACACAACCCACTACGCCACACGCCCCCCATAAAATGAATCAGTGAATTCTTACGGGGTTTTGTGTCAGAGAGATCCGGATGTCTCCATGGATACGGTGCAGCGTTGAGTCCGTTAGTGTCATGGCCGCCGCCACAGCTAAACCTGGAGACCCTGTCCCTCAGGCAGTGACAGCGGTTATCCAGCTCCATATTAGACGATGACTCGCCCTCTGCACTCAGAATTGAAGCGTCTTGCTTCGGGCCGGAGGTCAGTCGTCCCAAGGAGTAGAACGAAGCGGTATAAAAAACAGTTTTATCCCAGCAGCTGTTGCACAAATTAACACATCATCGGAGCGTCAACAGATGCCTATTTATTTAATTATGAATTTTGAATATCCATGTTTGTACTAGTGCTATATTTTGAGATTTGACGGAGCAGGGTGTACTTTGATTAGTTATTTTATTAGCGATGTGTCTGTTGTCTGTGTTTTTAGAGTGTGTCAGGATGGATCCCTTGTCTTTTTATCTGCAAACTAAATCAACCTACGGGTACACATAAAGAACCTGAACTGCTGCTTTGAAATGGTGTTAAAAGCCACTTCCACCTCAGGGCGTTAACTGCAGCTCATTTTGAACAAAACAGGAAGTAATGGCCCTATTGGCAACATGAATGACGGTTAACACCAAGAGTTGCAGGGACTGTATTGAAAGAAACAACTGAAACTGAATTCAATTGAACTGTTCAGTGTTTCCAATATACTTCATACACGGGCATGTTAGAGCCATTGTAGGTTTAACAAAAACAGCCAGGAAGGCGGGTTATATTGCAAAGAATAAAGACTAACTATCAGAAAAAACCTGATGTTCTCTGAGATCAAAGCCACACATCCACGACCAGACACACCTTCTCATTCAAGTAGATTTATACTGAAGACATCAAAACTATAAAAGAACACTATGGAATTATCTAGTCAACAAAAAAGTGTTCTTTCATAGTTGTGATGTCTTCAGTTTCATGTCCAAACCTTTGACTGGTACTGTCCCTCCCCCGGCTCCTACACGCTGTAGAATGTTATCCTCTGACCCTGTGCCCCTCCTCTCCCCTCAGCGACGCCCCGGTCAGCGAGCTGTCGTTGGAGCTGTTGTTACTCCAGGTGGTTCTCCCCGCTCTCTTGGAGCAGGGGCACACTCGGCAGTGGCTCAAAGGCCTCGTCAGAGCCTGGACCGTCAGCGCCGGATATCTACTGTAAGTCAACAACACGTTTTCTAACCGAGCCCCTGACATTTCTCACATTGACCTTCCGTAACCAATCAAGGTTTCAAGGCTTTATTGTCATGTGTGCATCGCTTACAGTGTAGATTATGACGATGAAAAATCTGAGGTCACAGGCTCCTCCAACCGTGCAACACGATAACACAGATACAATAGTTAAATACAAGTAATTAGAATATGATATATTAGATAAATCATTTGTAAGTTGCAAACAGATGAATGTTATGGATGTTCTTTCAAAAGTTCAGAATCAGAATGCCTTTATTAGTCCCACAGAGGGGACATGTCCATTAGTCACAGCAGAAGCCAAAGACAGCTCAATGTTAACTAAGAAGCGTGCATAAAAAAAATACACAAATATTTTAATAAAGAACGACCCAATTAAAACAATTAAATCACATGTTTCCCTCCTCAGAGACCTCCACTCCTACCTCCTCGGGGAACAGGAGGACAATGAGGGCAACCAGCCTGTGAACAACAACAACAACAACCCCCCTCCTGCTCACCACCACAACAACAACAACAACCCCGCCCCAGCTGTTGGCGAGGGCCTGCACGCAGCCCATCAGGCCATCCTGCAGCAGGGGGGGCCCGTTGGGTTCCAGCCGTATCACAGACCCCTCCGCTTCCCATTCAGAGTGAGTGGTTTAACATTTATCAACGCGGACTCTACAGATCTACTATCCGGTTCTTATACGCATAGATTCCAGTTAACATGCTCTGAAAATGCTCAAAACTAATTTCATGTTAGTGTAACGCTAGACCAGGGGTGTCAAACTCAAGGCCCGGGGCCAAATCCGGCCCGCGACTTCATTTCATGTGGCCCCACAAGAGCTTGCAAAAAATATGATTTTATTATACGGTTACATGCTACTTTACAGAGGCACGTTGCCCATAAACTACATGTCCCACAATGCATCTGAAATTTAACTTTTCTCTCAGAATTGACTTTTCTTTTTTTAAATGTCACTTTTATTTTTTGATTGTGACTTTTTTTCCAGAATGTTCTTTTCTTTTTAAATCATTTTGTGACATTCTCACTGAAGAGACTTGCAATTATTTGCCCTAGACTTCTGCTTTCAGACGTAGTTAATTATGAAATTACCCTATCCGATAATAATCCAATGCAGAGCAATAATGTAATATAAATACATTATTTTAAATATTTATATATGTATTTTATATAGTCTTAAAGTTACAACCGGCCCTTTGAGTGCAACCATAATGTGAATGTGGCCCGCAATGAAATTGAATTTGACACCCCTGCTCTAGAAGGAAGTTTAAGGATTTTCCCGCCTAGTATTTATGGTTTTCTCCCCAAACTTCGCAGTATGCTAAGGCTGTAGGTACCACTTAGTGTACATCTAAGGCTGTAGGTACCACTTAGTGTACATCTAAGGCTGAGGTACCACTTAGTGTACATCTAAGGCTGGAGGTACCACTTAGTGTACATCTAAGGCTGTACCACTCCCAGTTATTACTCCTTCATGGTAAAGCACTTGATCTTATAGTTATCATCTAGCACAGACACATTCAACACAAATAATCGTAACCAGTCAAACTTTGGTTCCTTCTTAACATTTATTTTGTTCTCAAACTGTCCCCTTGTCTCCAGATCGTGCTGCTGATAGCTTTCATGTGCCTCACTCTGCTGGTGGCCAGTCTGGTGTGTCTCACTCTGCCAGGTAAGATGTGGTTCAAACACAACCAGCAATCACTTCTCCTTTGCAGACCCACACCCTAATGACAGGGGGAATCTATAATTACGCATGTCTCAGGTCAATTCTTTTTTAAGTTGTAGCTCAAGTTAGTTTTTGTCTAAAGAGTAGAACACATCTGCCCAGTGCTCAGATCTCTGCACTGCTACCAGTAGCTTACAGAAGCCATTTCAAATGTGCGTTGCTAACGTATAAAGCATCAAATGGTTTGGGACCCCAATAGATGTCCGACATGCCGCTCTGTTACGACCCAGAGCTCTGAGATCACCGGAGGCTCAGAACCAAACACGCCGAAGCTGCTTTTAGTTTTTTATCTCTCCAAAAATGGAACAAACTTCCAGAAACCCTGAGGTCTTCACCAACGCTGAGTTCTTGTGTTGTGTTCAAAAGCTGTTACCGTTCATGCTTTATCTCAGTCCAAAACATCATCCAATATTGTTTTAACTACATCTTATGACCTGGCTCAAAAGCCACAACAAAGAGGACACACACCATGTCAACGGTTAGCAAGATGTTTATCAAAGCAAGTGATTCGAACTAGCCAAAGAATCAGTGCAAAGTAAGTAAAGCACGAGGTGTGGACGTCAGTAGTGTCAGTAGTGTAAATGCAGGGTGGGGGTTGCATGGGCATGTGTGTGAGGGTGTTGAGGTGCACGAAGTGAAACAACTGAAATAACTATTAACATACTCAACCGAACCGGGTGCCTGTAGGGGAAAGCAGAGGGAAGACAGAGAGGCTTTAAATAGCTGCAGGGCACCAGACCCAGGTGCCCCGAGTCACTGCAATCAAGACAGCACAGCCACACCCTCTCCAGATGAACCCACAGGGGCATCACAACTAACTTATTATGCTTTCATAACCGTACAATCCTGTTGTAATTTAATGTTATGGCCCCAAACACATTACACCACATATTGCACGCGTACATGTGTGAGTTCAGGTTCAAGTGTTAGTGCACATGTTCTTTGAGAAAGGTGGAGTTCCCGTGGGGGAGGGGCGGGGGGAGGGGAGACCAGGTGCATGTTGCAAAATATTATTGTTACAGTGGAAGGGGGGGGGGGGTCGGTCTAAAGTCAAAGATGAATCTTGATTGGGCCAAATTTGACCTCGAGTCACCCAAAACAATTCTGCTGGGACCCCAACACCAAATTACACACTTTGTTTAGAGACCTTCAGACTTGGCTAAAGTTTGTGGTGTTTATATATCTGTTGTGGAGGATATCACGAAGCCTTGTTCAGATACAAAAAACTAGAGGGTAGTTATTATATCATTGTAACTTGAAACGGGTCACGGGAGACCCGAACACGACACGAGGGTTAAGTCGCGGCTAAAAACACGTCTTTTTTCATCTGCTTCCCAGAAGAAGTCTTTAAACTTGTTTTAGCACCTTCCGTATTTATAATGTTGTTTTTAATCTCTTTTATGCATGTTTTTAAATAAACGTACCTTACCTTGTGTGTTTCAGTGTTCACCGGGCGCTGGCTCATGTCCTTCTGGACGGGAAGCTCTAAAATCCACGAGCTGTACACGGCGGCGTGCGGGCTGTACGTCTGCTGGCTGTCGATCCGCGGCGTCTCCGTGCTGCTGGCCTGGATGCCGCAGGGTCGCACAGTCATCGCACGCAAGGTTCAGGAGTGGACGCTCATGGTGAGTCCATGTTCAGCCTCCATCGCTGGAACACACCGAACCTGAGGGGTTTGAGATCCTCCCTCCATCTGCTTGTCTGGAGTCGGGCCTAATTGCAACTTTTGTGTTGTTACAATATCATAAGCCGATATCTAAAATTGCCAGCATCTGCTTTTTTTTTTTTACTATTTTCCAGCAGATATGGTAAATGGTAAATGGACTGTACTTATATAGCGCTTGATCCAGTCTTTAAGACCCCTCAAAGCGCTTTACATACATACACCCATTCATACAGAGCAGTGTACCTAACTCTAGGAACTAACATTCACACACCGTTGGCCATCGGGAGCAACTCAGGGTTAAGTATCTCGCCCAAGGATACATCGACATGTTGGCTGCACGGGCTGGGATCGAACCCACAACCTTCTGGTTGAAAGACGACCGCACTCCCTCGCAGCCACAGTCGCCCACAGTCTGTCCTACGATACATTATATTTCCCTGGCTTCCTGTACGTAAAGATCTATTCAAAATCAATGTTCCTAATCAACGTCTCCCTGACTGTGAGAAAATACCCCAAGCATTTCATATACAGACAAAATATTCTAAAAGATTTAAACCAGGAAAAATATGAAAATGATCAATCAATCAATCAATCAATCTATCAATGTTTATTATAGCCCAATATCACAAATATTACATTTGTCTCAGTGGACTTCACAGTTTGTACAGAATATGTACACCCTCTGTCCTTAGACCCCTCTGTCCTTACACCCTCTGTCCTCAGACCCTCTGTCCTCAGACCCTCTGTCCTTAGACCCTCTTCCTTAGACCCTCTGTCCTTAGACCCTCTGTCCTCAGACCCTCTGTCCTCAGACCCTCTGTCCTTACACCCTCTGTCCTTAGACCCTCTGTCCTTAGACCCTCTGTCCGTACACCCTCTGTCCTTAGACCCTCTGTCCTTAGACCCTCTGTCCTCAGACCCTCTGTCCTTACACCCTCTGTCCTTAGACTCTCTGTCCTTAGACCCTCTGTCCTTAGACCCTCACATCGTACAAGGAAACACTTCCGGAGAAAACCCACAGTTTAAAGGGAAACATTCATTAGTTAATTGTATTTTAAAAGGGCATTTTCTCTGAGGACGTCAGAGGGGCTTTGTTCTCCCCTTACTGAGGAAGCTTTGACGTTTTCTGATTAATCATGTTCATGTACGTCGCGCGCTGTTTGGGCAGATTCTGAAGACCCTGGTGGTCGCGCTGCTGGTGGCCGGAGTCATCCCGCTGCTCCTGGGCTGCTGTTCGAGCTCGTCATCGTCGCTCCTCTCAGAGTCCCGCTCGACCAAACGCCGCTCTTCTACCCGTGGCAGGTAGGACCCCCTTCATCCTGTTTGCTCCTAAACGTTTCTATTGAGATGAATACACAACATGGACAACCATCGTTATACAGAATACGTATGTAGGCTAAACATAAAACAAAACCAACGCAACCCTCCCTCCCGACACGCACACAGACACACACACACACACACACACACACACACACACACACACACACACACAGACACACACACACACACACACACACAGACACACACACACCACACACACATACGCAGACACACACACACATACGCAGACACATATACACAGACACACACACACACCAGACACAGACACAGACGACAGACATACATACACACACACACACACACACACACACACACACAGACAGACACAGACAGACACAGACACACACATACGCACACACACACACACAGACACACACACACACACACAACACACAGACACACACAAACACAGACGCAGACACACACAACACACACACAGACACACACACAGACACACACGAACACACACACGCACACACACACACCACCACACACACGCAGACACACACACACAACACACACATACGCAGACACACACACCACACACACACACACACACACACACACACACACACACACACAGACAGACACACACACAGAGACACACACACACATACTGTACAGACAGACACACGCAGGCACAGACACACACACACCACACACACGAACACACCACACACACACACACACACACGCAGACACACACACACGCAGACACACACACACACACATACGCAGACACACACACACACACACACGCAGACACACACACACACACACATACAGACACACACACGCGCACACACACACACAGACACGCATACACACACATACACACACACATACGCATACGCAGACACAAACACACACACACACACGCACGCACGCACGCACGCACAGACAGACAACAGACAGACAGACAGACAACAACACACACACAAATACGCACACACATACACATACACACACACATACACATACACCACACACACACACACACACACAGGGAAACGCATAGGTCGCCATTTGAAAGGCTGTGGATTAGGGGAAGGGAGAAATCATTCTAAAAGATCTTTTGAAGGAATGAACTGCAGAGCGCCGATTGTTTACAACATCGTCATTTCCTGTTTCCACGTTCAGCCGTTGATCCGTGTGTTTCCCCGCAGGACTGGGCTCTGGGAGTGCTCCATGCTAAAATCATCGCTGCTATCACTCTCATGGGCCCTCAGTGGTGGCTGAAGACTGTTATTGAGCAGGTGGGTTTCAGACAGAGATGCACCAATCGGTGTTCTGGAGCTGACTTTGCACTCCTTCCTGCTCCAAGAGGAGGTATCAGTTACAGTGTATGTCGGAGCCAAAATGCTATTTAGTCACTTTTATTTGTATTTTTTGAGCACTTCTGGTATTTGTCACATGGGTGTGGTTTGTGTATATAGGTCACCTGTTTCAGTTGACTGTTTTTGTCCCTCCGGGGTGTCAAACTCGAGGCCCGTGCGCCAAATCCGGCCCGCGACCTCATTTTTTGTGGCCCGCAAAGAATATAATATTCAATACAATTGGTGTAATTGTTGAATATTTGCTTTCAATTATTTGCCCTAGACTTCTGCTTTCAGACGTAGTTATTTATGAAGTTATTACCTGAACGGATAATAATCCAATGCAGAGGCAATAATGTAATATAATACATTATTTAATATCTATTCTATATTTATACACTACCAGTCAAAAGTTAGGACACGCCTTCTCATTCGAAGTGTTTTATTTATTTTATTAATAACTATAAAAGAGCACAAATGGAATTATCTAGTAAACAAAAAAGTGTAAATAATCCAGAATATTTTAATATACAGTTTAAAAAATTAAATAAACAAAAACCTTTGAATGAGAAGGTGTGTCCAAACTTTTGACTGGTAGTGTAATGTATATTTATAGTTTTAAAGTTACAACCGGCCTAATGTAATGAAATTGACTTTGACCCCCCTGCGTTTAAGTTATAGTGTTTTGATTTTGTTTATTAAATATCTTCAAACTATCTTATTGTATGGACTTTCTCGAAAACGTGTCGCAGCCGAGCTTATAGCCGAGCTTATAGCCGAGCTTAGCCTTCAAAGTAACTGAAGCCGCCACATTGTAATGAGTGTCCCGTCTCTTCAGGTTTATGCCAATGGGATTCGGAACATCGACCTGCAGTTCATCATCCGTAAACTGGCGGCTCCGGTCATCTCCGTGCTGCTGCTGTCGCTGTGCGTGCCGTATGTGATCGCTGCGGGGGTGGTTCCTGCTGTGGGTGAGTGCACAAAGGAACCAATTAGAACGTGTATTTATTTGAGATGTTATTAGCAGAGATGGCAAAGTACACACATCCTTTACTCAAGTAGAAGTACAGATACTCGTGTTTTAAAAATACTCTGGTGAAAGTAGAAGTACTGACTAAACTTCTTTACTCAAGTGAAAGTAAAGAGGCTTTGAAGTGTACTTCAGTAAAAAGTACCCATAACTAGCAGCTGCTTTAAAGAGTACCTGACCTCCCTTTATATTAATAGAACAATAATGTCATTGTTAGCTAATGAATGTTTCCATGGTGACCAACGGCAACATGACAACGTTTCCATTGGTCCCTCTTCTTTAGAGAAGACCAGGAAGTGATGGATACACGGATCGTGTTCCAACCAATAGGCACGCAGTGACTCTAAAGAATAATGACCACGCACCAACACACATTCAGACTAAAGGAACCAGCTGTTTGGAAATGAGAGAAGTAGAAAGTACAGGTATTTGGGTTCAACATGTAAGAAGTAGAAAGTACAGGTATTGAGTTCAACATGTAAGAAGTAGAAAGTACAGGTATTTGAGTTCAACATGTAAGAAGTAGAAAGTACAGGTATTTGAGTTCAACATGTAAGAAGTAGAAAGTTCAGGTATTTGAGTTCAACATGTAAGAAGTAGAAAGTACAGGTATTTGAGTTCAACATGTAGAAGTAGAAAGTACAGGTATTTGGGTTCAACATGTAAGAAGTAGAAAGTACAGGTATTTGGTTCAACATGTAAGAAGTAGAAAGTACAGGTATTTGAGTTCAACATGTAAGAAGTAGAAAGTACAGGTATTTGAGTTCAACATGTGAGAAGTAGAAAGTACAGGTATTTGAGTTCAACATGTAAGAAGTAGAAAGTACAGGTATTTGAGTTCAACATGTAAGAAGTAGAAAGTACAGGTATTTGGGTTCAACATGTAAGAAGTAGAAAGTACAGGTATTTGAGTTCAACATGTAAGAAGTAGAAAGTACAGGTATTTGAGTTCAACATGTAAGAAGTAGAAAGTACAGGTATTTGAGTTCAACATGTAAGAAGTAGAAAGTACAGGTATTTGGTTCAACATGTAAGAAGTAGAAAGTACAGGTATTGTGTTCAACATGTAAGAAGTAGAAAGTACAGGTATTTGTGTTCAACATGTAAGAAGTAGAAAGTACAGGTATTTGAGTTCAACATGTAAGAAGTAGAAAGTACAGGTATTTGAGTTCAACATGTGAGAAGTAGAAAGTACAGGTATTTGAGTTCAACATGTAAGAAGTAGAAAGTACAGGTATTTGGGTTCAATGTGTAAGAAGTAGAAAGTACAGGTATTTGAGTTCAACATGTAAGAAGTAGAAAGTACAGGTATTTGGGTTCAATGTGTAAGAAGTAGAAAGTACAGGTATTTGAGTTCAACATGTAAGAAGTAGAAAGTACAGGTATTTGGGTTCAACATGTGAGAAGTAGAAAGTACAGGTATTTGGGTTCAACATGTGAGAAGTAGAAAGTACAGGTATTTGAGTTCAACATGTAAGAAGTAGAAAGTACAGGTATTTAGTTCAACATGTAAGAAGTAGAAAGTACAGGTATTTGAGTTCAACATGTGAGAAGTAGAAAGTACAGGTATTTGAGTTCAACATGTAAGAAGTAGAAAGTACAGGTATTTGGGTTCAATGTGTAAGAAGTAGAAAGTACAGGTATTTGAGTTCAACATGTAAGAAGTAGAAAGTACAGGTATTTGAGTTCAACATGTAAGAAGTAGAAAGTACAGGTATTTGAGTTCAACATGTAAGAAGTAGAAAGTACAGGTATTTGGGTTCAATGGTAAGAAGTAGAAAGTACAGGTATTTGAGTTCAACATGTAAGAAGTAGAAAGTACAGGTATTTGGGTTCAACATGTAGAAGTAGAAAGTACAGGTATTTGGGTTCAACATGTGAGAAGTAGAAAGTACAGGTATTGAGTTCAACATGTAAGAAGTAGAAAGTACAGGTATTTGAGTTCAACATGTAAGAAGTAGAAAGTACAGGTATTTGAGTTCAACATGTGAGAAGTAGAAAGTACAGGTATTTGAGTTCAACATGTAAGAAGTAGAAAGTACAGGTATTTGGGTTCAATGTGTAAGAAGTAGAAAGTACAGGTATTTGAGTTCAACATGTAAGAAGTAGAAAGTACAGGTATTTGAGTTCAACATGTAAAGTAGAAAGTACAGGTATTTGAGTTCAACATGTAAGAAGTAGAAAGTACAGGTATTGTGTTCGACATGTAAGAAGTAGAAAGTACAGGTATTTGAGTTCAACATGTGAGAAGTAGAAAGTACAGGTATTTGAGTTCAACATGTGAGAAGTACAAAGTACAGGTATTTGTGTTCGACATGTAAGAAGTAGAAAGTACAGGTATTTGAGTTCAACATGTGAGAAGTAGAAAGTACAGGTATTTGAGTTCAACATGTGAGAAGTACAAAGTACAGGTATTTGAGTTCAACATGTAAGAGCAGAAAGTACAAGTATTAGAGTTCAACATGTAAGAAGTAGAAAGTAAAAAGTCGTCCGAGTGGAGTAAAGTACTGATACCAGAAAAATGTACTTAAGTACAATAATGAAGTATTGTACTCCACTACTTCCCACCTCTGGGTATTAGTTTGTTTATTCCACCTTCTGGGTGTAAGGCTTTTGTCATGGATCCGATTGTAACACTCAACATTAAAGAATAAAACAAAGAGGAATCAATAAAACGCAGACAGAGTTGGTTGAAATCACATATATATACACTACAGTACACATTACCTTGCAACAAAGGCGTCGATAGAGTAATGCCCTCGATACTAAGAGAATCTGCTGCTCAAAACTGCATGCGTAGTTGACCTCTGACCTGACACAATATTGCATTGCGTTTTCTGTCCCCTTGGTCTTTAAGTAATCCCAGGCTCCATGACACGCTTCTCTGCTAACACTTTATGTAGAGAACTCTTGGCTTACAGAAATAGGTACGCCTTCTTTTGGAAACTATGAGTAACCTGCTACTTATGGCTTTTACACCTTTTTCTCCAGAACTTTAGTGCCAAATAAATACCCTCCTCCGTGCCGATGCTTTCAATCATTTGCACAAGAAAACACCAGCTTTGATCTCTGAAATCCAGCTCAAGCTCTGACAGTTTCCACTCCATGACTCGAGACGTATCAGTCTGTGTTTTCTAAATTGGAGTGTTCTATTTTGTTGTGTTTTAAAATGTTTTACATCATGTCTGTGGCTTAAGTTTGGTTTTATTGTCTCGTGCGTTTCTTTTTGTCCTATTGGTTTTGTCTAAATCTATTTATTGATGGACAGCACTTTGGTCAACACTTTTTAAATGTTGGATTGGATACTATCGTGTTCCTTATCCAGATGACTGTTGCAGTGTCTACAGCAGGGATGGGCAGCTTGGATGGTGCTGGGGGCCACATCATTTATGTACTGGCCACCAGGGGGCCGCGGATTCACTTGGAAACACACACACACACACACACACACACACACACACCCACACATTCCATGTATTGTATGTAATTATTAACAAATTAAGTCCGACATCTTCATTGACATTTTACAATCTCTCAGGGAACATCCTCTAATAAGCCACTAAGCAAATATCAGTCCACAGAAATGTTATTTAATGTTTACAAGTGGCATGTTTGTATTGAACAGGTTATTAAACAGTGGAATAAAACTATTTTAAACTATTGGAAAGCACGGAAAATATGTGTGCATTGAGATTAACCATTAAGAGGACATAAACATGAAGTCATGAACACTACCCAGACATTAGTCGTCTAACTTGAACCTAAGACACAATAAGGGGAGTGTCCACACAGACACCTGTCAGCCCGCACTCGGCTGTTCCTCAGCGCCGCCCCCCCCCCCCCGCTGACATTATGAATGAAAGGCGTAGTAATCATAGATAACACGGCAGGGTCCGTGACAGTTTGTTTTCATCTGATTTCAAATAAACAAAGTCTTGGTTTTTAGAATATTAAACTTGTTTCGCCAAATTCAGATGATGAAAACAACCTTTAAGTTTGTAAATGCATAACAAGCGGCAACTTAACGTCACAGCAGGCATAACAACAGCCGGTGTTTCCCGGGAAACAAACACAATACACACAAACTGATTATTTCGCGGTATTTAGCTGCCGAACTAAATCATGTACGCAGCTCGCGACATAACTAGTGGACGGTATCAGTACTACAAGTAAAACAATAATCTTTTTTTAATTAATTACGTTCTTTATAAATTAATCTGAGGGCCGCAAAAAGAGGAGGTGGGGGCCGCCATTAGCCCGTCCCTGGTCTCCAGTGTTAGCTAATGGGCTGTTCACTGATACTATATGAACTAAGCATTGCTCGTGTGTTTTGCAGGAGCGACCCCAGAGATGGAGATCCTGATGCAGAGGAGAATCTACCCGTTCCTCCTGATGATCGTCTCGCTCATCGGCATCCTGTCCTTCCAGATCCGACAGTTCAAACGCCTCTATGAACACATCAAGAACGACAAGTAGCGTCTTTTATATTATCCTAACCATACTTATAATGCGTGATGATCTTCTTGTAGCACTGTATAATTATAGTTTTTAGCAAACATAACAAATACGCTTAATAACAATAATGAAAACATATTTAAAGCATTTCATAATACGTTATCTATCTACATCTATATATTCAGTTCAATATTCCATCCCTCACATACTATGTATATAATAACTTGCTTGATATCTTGTTGTTGTTAATTTGTAAATGTATATTTTCTACTTTCTTGTTATTTGTTTTAATTTGTATTGTTCGATGCCATGTCTTTGTATGAAGCTGCAACACATTTCCCACATTGGGATCAATAAAGTACTTCTGATCGATTATGGCAAAAATCATAATCTCGATTATTTCGGTCAATAATTTTAAATGCGATTATTCATTGACTTTGAAAACATCCATTTATTGGAGAAATGTTGACCAGTATGTTTTTAACAGTTACCCTGAACTTAAAGTATAATTCAACTGAAAATAAATAATAAAAAATAATCGTTTTATTTCGATTACGTTGTTTTCGTAATCGTTGCAAGCCATAATCGGAATCGCGATAAAATACGATTAATTGAGCAGCCCTTTTCTGATTTTATCTATTATAATTCCCAAAGATTGAAACATTATCATATTCTCACTCTATTTTAAGCCAACAATGACCCCTAAAAGTAATTTATAATCACATAAAATTGCCTTATCATTATTAATTGTTATAAAAATGTGACTTTATAACATAAGAGATAAGATCAGAAGTACTTTATTGATCCCAATGTGGGAAGTGTTTGTGTTGCAGCAGCATAAAAGACATATATACAGAAATATACATTATATAAACATAAGTACGGGAGGGATGTATAAAGGGTATTTTAGACTAAGTGTTACAGGGTCGTTTAGCGTCGACACACCTGTAGAAACCGTTTGTAAAGGTGATTATAACGGTGCCCCTCCTCTCCACAGGTACCTGGTTGGTCAGAGGCTTGTCAACTACGAGCGTAAATCTGGCAGAGCGGCCTCGGCGCCCCCCCCCTCCCCGTCGCAGAGTAGATGTTTGTGCCACTCGTTGCCACATGTTTGCACCCTGCGTACATCCCGTCTCCTGTACCTCACCCTTCATTTAGATTTCCCCCTCAGTCCGTGGACCTCAATCTGCGGATCTGATGGATATCGTTCTTGAGTTCCCCCTCGAGGGACGGGAAGATGTATTAAAATCATGGGACAGCTGAGAAACCCCCCATGAGGGTGATGGGTAGCAGTTTGATTTGAAGCTCAACATCTGCATTGTCGTTCATGCCTTGCTTTGTAAAGTGCTGCCTGATAATTGTACATGTGTAAATACTTTGAACGCAGACTTGTCTTAAAAAAAAAAAAAAGACGGATATGGAATAATGCAATGACCATTGTATATCTTAAAAGTGTATGTATAATTTATTAAATCAAACTGACAATTGATCTGCTCTTGTCGCATGTGTTTAAAGACGAGGGACTGCATAAAGTGGATGTTTTGTAACTGGTTGATTTGGGTGTGGAAGTTTTGTATTTAAACATGAAAGTTAAAAAACTTGTATGAAACAAAGACAGATCTCAATGACAAGATTTTTCACCTACGTTTTTCTAGAAAATATCACTCAAAGCGACACGTACCAACTCGGGGTGTTACAATTCGATGATTATGAATTCAATAGACTCATATTGAAGTGAAAACAGATACATATCATCATGAACACCTTTACTTTAAGATTTCCATGGCACGTCTGTGTCTCCATATCCGTCCAAGTGCACCGCCTAACTGAAAGATCGGGGTTTTTTTGTCTGCTAGTGCCCTGTAATAAAATTGTCAAATCAAATGTTAGTTGCTTTTGTGACCAGATGAACATGTGTTAATGGGCGCCTGAATCTAAATGGTATCGTGGCAGACTGTGAAATCAGCATATTGGTTGTTATCATTCTGTTTTGTGATGAAACTTGTGATTTCCACCCCTCGTACCAACCAGGAAGCGACTAAAATAACCTCAAACAAGCCAAACGACTTCAAAGAGCCACAAATATAGTACAAAGGATCCAAATAACTACAAAGGCTGAGTGAACGGTTGCATCGATACTTGCAACGACCACACTGAGACTTCAAAAGGGGCAAAGCAATTACAAAGAATCAAGACAGATACAAGTGAGACTACACATATACATGGATACACTTAATAGAGACACACATATACATGGATATACTTAATAGAGACACACACATACATGGATATACTAAATAGAGACACACACATACATGGATATACTTAATAGAGACACACACATACATGGATATACTAAATAGAGACACACATATACATGGATATACTTAATAGAGACACACATATACATGGATATACTTAATAGAGACACACAATACATGGATATACTTAATAGAGACACAATACATGGATATACTTAATAGAGACACACATATACATGGATATACTTAATAGAGACACACACATACATGGATATACTTAATAGAGACACACACATACATGGATATACTAAATAGAGACACACATATACATGGATATACTTAATAGAGACACACATATACATGGATATACTTAATAGAGACACACATATACATGGATATACTTAATAGAGACACAAAATGACTACACACATACATGGATATACTTAATAGAGACACAAAATGACTACACACATACATGGATATACTTAATAGAGACACAGAATGACTACACACATACATGGATATACTTAATAGACACACACATACATGGATATACTTAAGAGACATGGATATACTTAATAGAGACACAAAATGACTACACACATACATGGATATACTTAATAGAGACACAAAATGACTACACACATACATGGATATACTTAATAGAGACACAAAATGACTACACTTATACATGGATATACTTAATAGAGACACAGAATGACTACACACATACATGGATATACTTAATAGACACACACATACATGGATATACTTAATAGAGACACACACATACATGGATATACTTAATAGAGACACAAAATGACTACACACATACATGGATATACTTAATAGAGACACAAAATGACTACACATATACATGGATATACTTAATAGAGACACGCATATACATGGATATACTTAATAGAGACACAAAATGACTACACATATACATGGATATACTTAAGAGACACACATATACATGGATATACTTAATAGAGACACAGAATGACTACACATATACATGGATATACTTAATAGAGACACACATATACATGGATATACTTAATAGAGACACACATATACATGGATATACTTAATAGAGACACAAAATGACTACACATATACATGGATATACTTAATAGAGACACACATATACATGGATATACTTAATAGAGACACACATATACATGGATATACTTAATAGAGACACAAAATGACTACACATATACATGGATATACTTAATAGAGACACACATATACATGGATATATTAATAGAGACACAGAATGACTACACATATACATGGATATACTTAATAGAGACACAAAATGACTACACATATACATGGATATATTTAATAGAGACACAGAATGACTACATATACATGGATATACTTAATAGAGACACACATATACATGGATATACTTAATAGAGACACTAAATGACTACACATATACATGGATATATTTAATAGAGACACACATATACATGGATATACTTAATAGAGACACACACATACATGGATATACTTAATAGAGACACTAAATGACTACACATATACATGGATATACTTAATAGAGACACACATATACATGGATATACTTAATAGAGACACACATATACATGGATATACTTAATAGAGACACAACATGATTACACATATACATGGATATACTTAATAGAGACACACATATACATGGATATACTTAATAGAGACACACATATACATGGATATACTTAATAGAGACACAAAGGAGATGCCTGTTGCATGTCTGCTCATAATCCCCCCGTACACGAAGGCGTACAGAAGATCAATAGATGACTGGAAGTGGTGTCATCGGCTCATCCTTCGGTATGAGCGGAGATTTTAGCACAATTCCAAACTTCTCCTTGAGAACGCCGGGTATCTCGTCACCCTGCAGATCCCGGGTGGAGGTCTCCAGCCCAGACCCCTCTTTTGGGAACGTGGTGGTGGTCAGTCTGCGGCCGATGTAGGTGAGCCTGCCCTCGGGGGTGAGGATGGTGCACAGGGACTTGCAGAAGAAGAAGGAGCATGGAGAGCTCTGGTGGAACTGACACATCTCTGCGTAGTCCTCCAGGCGACGAGGGTCCAGGGTGAACTTGTAGATCTCCGTCCAGCATCCATCTTCTCCTCCGTTCTCCTCCCGCTGCCACTCCAGGAAGAGCAGCCCCGCACTTTCATTCCTGACAGGAGGGAGAACAGAGCTTGTATTCAAAGGTCACCTATTATGATAAATCCACTTGTTCACATCTCTTCTACATCAACATGTGTCCCCTCTTCTTCATGTCTCTTCTACATCAACATGTGTCCCCTCTTCTTCATGTCTCTTCTACATCAACATGTGTTCCCTCTTCTTCATGTCTCTTCTACATCAACATGTGTTCCCTCTTCCTCATGTCTCTTCTACATCAACATGTGTCCCCTCTTCTCCACGTCTCTTCTACATCAACATGTGTCCCCTCTTCTCCACGTCTCTTCTACATCAACATGTGTCCCCTCTTCTTCATGTCTCTTCTACATCAACATGTGTCCCCTCTTCTTCATGTCTCTTCTACATCAACATGTGTCCTCTCTTCTTCATGTCTCTTCTACATCAACATGTGTCCCTCTTCTCTGTCTCTCTCTCTTCACACACATGTGTCCCCTCTGTCTCTTACATCAACATGTGTCCCCTCTCTTCATGTCTCTTCTACATCAACATGTGTCCCCTCTTCTTAATGTCTCTTCTACATCAACATGTGTCCCCTCTTCTTCATGTCTCTTCTACATCAACATGTGTCCCCTCTTCTTCATGTCTCTTCTACATCAACATGTGTCCCCTCTTCTCCATGTCTCTTCTACATCAACATGTGTCCCCTCTTCTTCATGTCTCTTCTACATCAACATGTGTCCCCTCTTCTCTTCTCATGTGTTGGCTTGAGTAACCATCAGTGGTGAACCGTCAGGGCCTTCAAGGTATTCAGAGAATACCCGAGAACACTCAGATAAAACCAAACACAAAAATCGATTTAATTATATAATAAATGTAAATAAATGAATAAATGAGAATGGTATCTGTGTTGTTGATGGTTGTCCTCCTCGGTCCATGCACTACGCATTTCCGTGGTTTTGTGTTAGAAAGAAAATGCAAACAATCAGATATTGTTCTGGGTCTCTGAGTAGAATATCCTTCAACAAGGTTTTCTACATCCTTGATAGAATGCCCTGGCCCTCACACTGAATGAGAGCGTTTGGATTGTGTGTGTGTCTACAGAAGGTCCAGTTGTGATAGACACGGTTCGCCACTGGTAACCATTAGCCAATCAGCAACAAGGTACCCCCCCCCCCCCCCCCCCCTTATCCCCTGAATCTCCTCTAGAGCTCCATTGAGTTCTTTGTAACCAAATGTCTCTCAGAGGGGCGTGGGGAGGGGCTCCTTATGTTCATCTAAAGTAACAGACAGAGAATCAGCACTTTGGAAACAGGGCTGAAACAGAGGGGATTATGGGTAATGCTGCAATGATCTGTTTGGTGTTTCAGCCAATCAGAGACAGGCTCTGGATATATCTGAGACCTGTGATATATTGATGTAAAAGTCCTGCATTCAAAATGTTACTCAAGTAAAAGTTAAAAAAATAATAGCATCAAAATACTTAAAGTACCAAAAGTAAGTAAAAGTACTTATTATAGATTGACCCATTTCAGGATGATACATTATATGCTCTGATTGTAATTATTGATGCATCAAAACTGGTAAAGGTGCAGCTAGTGTTTTAGCTGCACCTTTACCAGTTTTGATATGATGATGGCTGCCACGTCTTTGGCTCCTCTCCAACTCTGTCTTTTTTCTTATTATTTCACAATTTTAACAATTGTATCTGTTTTATTGTGTTGCTCTTGGAGGAAAGTCTGTGACATGTCTCCACTGTAGCTATACGACGATGAAAGCCTTTAAACTAAATGTACTCAGTCCCTTCCCACCTCTGCTCTGTGATGCGGGTACACTCTGTGGCCCTGCTCCTGGGGGCCCCTGGTGTCCAACGAGAGGGGGGTCCTGAAGCCCGGGAACCCCAAACCCAACATCACAGAGCCAGCGCTGCCCGTCCAGGGTCACCATGACAACCAGGTGGTCAAAAGGAGGGCCCGTAGAAGCCCGTTGTTTGGTTCTTCACCTGGCGGAGAGCAGGGTCACCTGGAGAGATGGCAAAAGTACACACATCCTTTACTCAAGTAGAAGTACAGATACTCGTGTTTAAAATACTCTGGTAAAAGTAGAAGTACTGACTAAACTTCTTTACTCAAGTAAAAGTTAAAGAAGTATGGGATTTGAAATGTACTTAAGTAAAAAGTACCCATAACTAGCAGCTGCTTTAAAGAGTACCTGACCTCCCTTTATATTAATAGAACATAATGTCATTGTTAGCTAATGAATGTTTCCATGGTGACCAACGGCAACATGACAACGTTTCCATTGGTCCCTCTTCTTTAGAGAAGACCAGGAAGTGATGGATACACGGATCGTGTTCCAACCAATAGGCACGCAGTGACTCTGAAGAATAATGACCACGCACCAACACACATTCAGACTAAAGGACCAGCTGTTTGGGAAATGAGAGAAGTAGAAAGTACACGTATTTGGGTTTCAACATGTAAGAAGTAGAAAGTACAGGTATTTGATTTCAACATGTGAAGAAGTAGAAAGTACAGGTATTTGAGTTCAAAATGTAAGAAGTAGAAAGTACAGGTATTTGAGTTCAAACATGTAAGAAGTAGAAAGTACAGGTATTTGAGTTCAACATGTAAGAAGTAGAAAGTACAGGTATTTGGGTTCAACATGTAAGAAGTAGAAAGTACATGTATTTGTGTCAACATGTAAGAGTAGAAGTACAGGTATTTGGGTTCACACATGTAAGAAGTAGAAAGTACAGGTATTTGAGTTCAACATGTAAGAAGTAGAAAGTACAGGTATTTGAGTTCAACATGTAAGAAGTAGAAAGTACAGGTATTTTGAGTTCAACATGTAAGAAGTAGAAAGTACAGGTATTTGTGTTCAACATGTAAGAAGTAGAAAGTACAGGTATTTGTGTTCAACATGTAAGAAGTAGAAAGTACAGGTATTTGAGTTCAACATGTAAGAAGTAGAAAGTACAGGTATTGAGTTCAACATGTAAGAAGTAGAAAGTACAGGTATTTGGTTCAACATGTAAGAAGTAGAAAGTACAGGTATTTGAGTTCAACATGTAAGAAGTAGAAAGTACAGGTATTTGAGTTCAACATGTAAGAAGTAGAAAGTACAGGTATTGAGTTCAACATGTAAGAAGTAGAAAGTACAGGTATTTGAGTTCAACATGTAAGAAGTAGAAAGTACAGGTATTTGAGTTCAACATGTAAGAAGTAGAAAGTACAGGTATTTGAGTTCAACATTAAGAGTAAAGTACAGGTATTTGTGTTCAACATGTAAGAAGTAGAAGTTCAGGTATTTGTGTTCACCATGTAAGAAGTAGAAAGTACAGGTATTTGAGTTCAACATGTAGAAGATCGAAGTACAGGTATTTGAGTTCAACATGTAAGAAGTAGAAAGTACAGGTATTTGAGTTCAACATGTAAGAAGTAGAAAGTACAGGTATTTGAGTTCAACATGTAAGAAGTAGAAAAGTACAGGTATTTGAGTTCAACATGTAAGAAGTAGAAAGTACAGGTATTTGTGTTCAACATGTAAGAAGTAGAAAGTTCAGGTATTTGTGTTCAACATGTAAGAAGTAGAAGTACAGGTATTTGTGTTCAACATGTAAGAAGTAGAAAGTACAGGTATTTGTGTTCAACATGTAAGAAGTAGAAAGTACAGGTATTTGAGTTCAACATGTAAGAAGTAGAAAGTACAGGTATTTGAGTTCAACATGTAAGAAGTAGAAAGTACAGGTATTTGAGTTCAACATGTAAGAAGTAGGAAGTACAGGTATTGAGTTCAACATGTAAGAAGTAGAAAGTACAGGTATTTGAGTTCAACATGTGAGAAGTAGAAAGTACAGGTATCTGAGTTCAACATGTGAGAAGTAGAAAGTACAGGTATTTGGGTTCAACATGTAAGAAGTAGAAAGTACAGGTATTTGAGTTCAACATGTAAGAAGTAGAAAGTACAGGTATTTATGTTCAACATGTAAGAAGTAGAAAGTACAGGTATTTGAGTTCAACATGTAAGAAGTAAAAAGTACAGGTATTTGTGTTCAACGTAAGAAGTGAATGTAAAAAGGCGTCAGAAAAATAAGTAGGCCTCGTGGAGTAAAGTAGGCTACTGATACCAGAAAAATGTACTTAAGCACAGAAACGAAGTATTTGTACTCCACTACTTCACCTGGAAGCCCATCTGGGTCAGCAGCCATGCAAACAGGGAGTTATTCTCGTAGCAGAACCCCCCCCTGCGCTGCAGCACGAGCTTCTCATACAGGTGAGGCGGGTCCAGCTGCACGCGCCCCCCGCTGTGCACCGTCAGGTTCTCAAAGGGCACGGACAGCAGGTGACAGGTGTGCACCGACCGCAGCACGTGCAGGCTGCGCGAGGGGGAACCGGAGAACCCGATGCGAGACAAATAAGCGTCCACGTGCATGTCAACAGAAATCATTTTACGGATTAAGGGAGATTACTTTTACTTTTAGCGTCAACTTCTTCGCCTACAATTTGCGGTCCCTGTGTCCCTTGTCTTGTCTAAAATCAGTTAATCTTTATTGTCCGCCTCAGAGTCTAAAGGTTTATTTTGCTTCCTGGTGCTGACTAGAGGGCAGGCTTACAGTAAATTAACCCCTAAAGTCAGATTTAAGCATATGAAATTACTTCATGCAAATACAATTAAAATATGTTAATATGAAACCCATAAGTAGTAGTTTTTTAGTGTTTTTTTGGGTAACTAACTAGAAGTTGTAAAAACTCCTTTTTATAAACAATGAACTCGTGTTTTTCCCGAACTTTATTGAAAATGTTTTACAGTTTTTTATACATAATTAAACAATGTACAGTACGACCATAGTAGTTTGGTTTTTGATGGATCCCCATATAAATGATCCCAGTCAACACAATAATTAAATATAATATAACAATTTAAATATTTCTATATTGACAGTTTAGTGCCGAAGTTTTATTAAAGTCAAACATTATTTAAAAATAAATCTAACAAAAAGATAATTTCTTCAGTATATAATAAATGTAAAATTATCCATACTAATAAGAAATAAGAAATAATAATAATAATAAGAAAATGGGGAAACTAAATTAAACTAAAGAAGAAAAAGATGATATTTAATTATTTTTTAAAGTAAAATAAACGAAGTGTATTATTCCTATTAATTGTGTGTATCCATAGTGTTGCCACACTGCTGTTTTTCGTAAAATAAATTAAATGAATTTCCCCCAAAAAAAACAGCCATGTTTCCAGAGGCGTGACGTCACCGCGACACTCCCTTCCACACAGAGGGTAAAGATGGCGCCCACTCACGTCCTGAGATGCTGTCAGCGGACTTTAGCATGGATTCCTGTCATCTTCATCGCCGCGGTGGTCTGCTGGTCCTACTACGCCTACGTGGTGGAGCTTTGTCTCTGTGAGTAGCCGTCTGTAGCCGTCTGTAGCCGGGGTTAGAGCCTCCAAACGCCGGTGTTTCCACTGAGGCGCCGCACAAACACAGGAAGTAAACGGGCTGCAGCCGCTGATGTATCCTCATAATGCTAATTATCTTCTGTTTTCATATCGTATATTTAATGCCACGTGTGCTTTGTTAAAGATAAACTCGTTTTGTGATGTGAGGATTGTGTTTGTGGAGCAAAAAGGAGAATACATCGGTAATTTAATGGTATTTAACCGGCTTCCAGATGCTCACTTTCCCTTTAAAACCACGAATGAGCGTTATACACCTCTGATATGTTTTATTATGCAGATAGACCATTTTTCAGCGTTTTACCAATTAGAGAAACACAATGTAATATGTTTTTATTAAAAACACAGATGCAAAGACACTCAAAACTGCAAAAAAGGTGAACATAACAGCTGTAAAGAGACACACAATAACTAACTGACCCAAATCAATCAAGTACAGCTAATTATCTGTCGCTTTGTGTTAGATACACTCTTATTGCGATGGTGGAGCTAAATATAGCCTGTTAGGAAAATAAAACCTTACATTAATGGTATGTTATTAAAACCCCTGGTGAGAATAAGTGTTACCAAATGAGACATACAAATAATACAAACGGTACAACACAGTTACTAAGTGACACACATCACTGGTGCTGACAGTTAATTATCCGCCATCGCTTTGTTTACTTATTTGAATGCCACATGCAATGAGATTAATGTTCACCGTGATGTTAATATCCTTTTGTGTATTTAAGGAGTTCCCAAACCTTTTCATATCCGGATCAAAAGATAAGATTTGATCTAATTTGAAACGGGGTGTACTTTCATGTACTTATGAAAAGTTCCCCTCCGGTTCATCTTGTTTTAATACATGTTGTCGTCTATATTTAAACTGCGCTGGCAGTCAAATACACTTCCTGACCCTCACTTTGATTTGTTTATATATGTATGTTTAATTATATTTCTGTAGTGGTGTCCGGCGAGACTAGATTAGTTAGTCCCATTGTTTTAATCTATGCTTTATCGGGAGTGATGAGCAGTGTTATTTTCTAGATAAAAAAAGCAGAAATTAGCCGTAAAAGTTGATACTGAAATAGAGTTTCAACTCTGTCTGCGTTTATTGATTTTATTGATTCCTCCTGTTCCAATCGGATCCATGACAAAAGCCTTAAACCCAGAAGGTGGAATAAACAAACTAATACCCAGAGGTGGGAAGTAGTGGAGTACAAATACTTCATTACTGTACTTAAGCACATTTTTCTGGTATCAGTACTTTACTCCACTAGGACGACTTTTTACTTTCTACTTCTTACATGTTGAACACAAATACCTGTACTTTCTACTTCTTACATGTTGAACTCAAATACCTGTACTTTCTACTTCTTACATGTTGAACACAAATACCTGTACTTTCTACTTCTTACATGTTGAACCCAAATACCTGTACTTTCTACTTCTTACATGTTGAACCCAGATACCTGTACTTTCTACTTCTTACATGTTGAACCCAAATACCTGTACTTTCTACTTCTCACATGTTGAACCCAAATACCTGTACTTTCTACTTCTTACATGTTGAACACAAATACCTGTACTTTCTACTTCTTACATGTTGAACCCAAATACCTGAACTTTCTACTTCTTACACTTTGAACCCAAATACCTGTACTTTCTACTTCTTACACTTTGAACCCAAATACCTGAACTTTCTACTTCTTACACTTTGAACCCAAATACCTGTACTTTCTACTTCTTACACTTTGAAACCCAAATACCTGTACTTTCTACTTCTCACATGTTGAACTCAAATACCTGTACTTTCTACTTCTCACATGTTGAACCCAAATACCTGTACTTTCTACTTCTTACATGTTGAACTCAAATACCTGTACTTTCTACTTCTCACATGTTGAACCCAAATACCTGTACTTTCTACTTCTTACATGTTGAACTCAAATACCTGTACTTTCTACTTCTTACACTTTGAACTCAAATACCTGTACTTTCTACTTCTTACACTTTGAACTCAAATACCTGTACTTTCTACTTCTCACATGTTGAACCCAAATACCTGTACTTTCTACTTCTTACATGTTGAACTCAAATACCTGTACTTTCTACTTCTCACATGTTGAACCCAAATACCTGTACTTTCTACTTCTTACATGTTGAACTCAAATACCTGTACTTTCTACTTCTCACATGTTGAACCCAAATACCTGTACTTTCTACTTCTTACATGTTGAACCCAAATACCTGTACTTTCTACTTCTCACATGTTGAACCCAAATACCTGTACTTTCTACTTCTTACATGTTGAACCCAAATACCTGTACTTTCTACTTCTTACATGTTGAACTCAAATACCTGTACTTTCTACTTCTCACATGTTGAACCCAAATACCTGTACTTTCTACTTCTTACATGTTGAACTCAAATACCTGTACTTTCTACTTCTCACATGTTGAACCCAAATACCTGTACTTTCTACTTCTCACATGTTGAACTCAAATACCTGTACTTTCTACTTCTCACATGTTGAACTCAAATACCTGTACTTTCTACTTCTCACATGTTGAACTCAAATACCTGTACTTTCTACTTCTTACACTTTGAACACACTTCAAAGCCTCTTTACTTTGACTTGAGTAAAGAAGTTTAGTCAGTACTTCTACTTTTACACAATGTCTTCTTATCTAATGCTTTGTTCTCTCTCTTACAGACACCATCATCAGTATAGGAGAGAAGAGTAAGTGTGCTGTTCATTTTAAAATAATGTTTATATAACACTGAATGGAGTTCTACAGAACGGAGTGGGTTGCTCCCTTTTCTGTGTCTGGCAGGTGAAATATGTTCTGTACACTTCGCTAAAAACAGAAGGGCTGGCACAGGAAGCGTCTCTCAGCTCATGAATTTAATATGTAGACGTACAGCGGCTCCACAAACCCAAAGTGACAGCAGCAGGCCTTACATTCACGTTTTAATGCTAGTGTGTTTTAATGGTACACTAAAAGATGTATTTTTACATTTAAAGCTTCTGTTGAGGTTTTCTTAGGAAGCTGTTCTCATATCGTATCCTGTCATCGGGCTAAAGTAGAAAACCCTCGACCAAATGCTATTTTTTTTAAAGAGTGATTAATTGACCAAGTTAGTCTTTTTGTATGAATATAACCTGCCAGTAAATAAAAACGGCAACACTTTATATTAAGGTACACAAAGTCACCATCAACTAGTTGTTCATTAAAATGCATATTAGCAGTATATTGGCTCTTTATTAGTCATTATAAAACACGTATTAATGCATGACCATATTCTACAAGTAATAAGCCATTAGTTGAGAGTTTTTCCTCATCGCCGTTATGATTTCCTTTTTAGACATTAACACGTCCGACATTCCAATCAATGCGTACACGGATTCCATCCATCCCTCTTCTCCGCTTATCCGTGGTCGGGTCGCGGGGGTAGCAGTTCCAGCAGAGAGCCCCAAACTTTCTTTTCCCTGGCGACATCAACCAGCTCTGACTGGGGGATCCCAAGGCGCTCCCAGGCCAGAAGAGAGATATAATCCCTCCACCTGGTCCTAGGTCTACCCCTTGGTCTCTTCCCAGCTGGACGTGCCTGGAACACCTCCCTAGGGAGGCGCCCAGGTGGCATCCTAACTAGGTGCCCGAACCACCTCAACTGGCTCCTTTCGACGCGAAGGAGGAGCGGCTCAACTCCGAGTCCCTCCCTGATGACCGAACTTCTCACCTTATCTCTAAGGGAGACACCAGCCACCCTGCGGACCGCTTGTATCCGCGATCTCGTTCTTTCGGTCATGACGCATCCTTCACGACCATAGGTGAGGGTAGGAACGAACATGGCCCGGTAGACAGAGAGCTTTGCCTTCTGGCTCAGCTCCCTTTTCGTCACCACGGTGCGGTAAAGCGACTGCAGTACACGGATTTATTCCCTTTTTTTACTCACGACCGGCCCCGTCTGTCTGCTCCGGCGTGTCCCTCTTTTCCGGGGATCCAAACGGTGTAGTGGCATCAAGCTTTCCTCTTGCCACTATAGAGCGGGGTTGACGACACGCAATCCACAACAATAAGCAGCCGAAGGTTTCAGTCAAAAAAAAAGTTATCTATTAACAAAAAAGTATTGACTTAAATAGTCTCAAAATAACACATCTTTAAACAGCATTTCGGCGATATGCTTTCCTATATAAACTAAACTATACTTTGTGCGCAGTCCAATTTGCATCACCAATCTCTGTCTGCAATTTGCGGTCGTAAAGCTGTCCCGCCCCCCGTCTCATCGGGTCTCCGAGCCCGCCGGCTGTCCTCAATCACCTCACTTAAATACACACCGGAAGGTACAAGGAAACGGATCATATTTACGATGTAAAATTAACCATCATTTCATCAAAACATATTCACCATGGCGATATAAATCATTTTCAAATTATGAATCGAAATAATAACTTTGTGGCTCTAACACCTCTAATTAGTGCTTATTTGTTGCAAGTTAGGAAGTTGTTGGACATGAGTTTGGGTCTTAATATGCTCAATATGAGCCTAATAAGGCAGCAGTACCACAAGAACAGTAATTCTCCCATAATAACACTTCACAAATATATTCGTATGTAACAAGACGTGAAACTAAAAGTGTTATTTGTTTCAAAATAACTCAAAATGTGGTATCTCAGAGTTCCCTATGTTAAAGTGGCGTCTTGTTCATAACCAATAAGCTAGTCCTTTGACTCTAATATGTTAACTAGTCGACGGTGAATAAGTGTGCCTTAATAGAAAGTGTTACCATAAAACAAAATCTTATTCTGGTAGTCTAAATGTAATATAAGACGCTGGAAGTTAAAACAGGTGTGCCGCTTTGTTTTAAAATGAATTCCACGGAGCTTTAATGAATATATCTCACCGGTAAATACATGTATTTGTTATATAAATACTATATCAATACCTCCCTTTGTGTGCCTCTAGAAGGGCTAACGGTTAAAGGCTACACTCGAACAAATTTGGATAAAGCAGAATATTTAGTGAGATAAAAGCGTGAATTCTTTTAATTATAACATCTATTCTACTTATAGGGGCAGCCTCGTCTATATCTGAAATAATGCAATCGACATGCAAATAAAGCTACACAGCATTCACATGTTGAGTCAGAGTTTGAACGTTATAAACGAAGCTTGAAATTGTCCCGTGTGACTATCTTGTTGGTGCTGACGTGTGGCTGCATGTTTCCCTGCAGTCATCTACATGATCTTCTTCCACCTCTTCTTCATCATGTTCGTATGGTCGTACTGGAAGACCATCTTCATCCAGCCTGCGAACCCCTCCAAAGAGGTACGCAAGCCCTGAGTATCCACAACCAGCCTCTTTAATATGTAAATGTTCTGCTTTTCTTAATTAAATATCTTTATTTGCATCTGAACATCCTCGGTTTTTAAAGCCGTGTTGACTGATTGTCTAAAATGTTATCTCGGGCTGTTTTGATGATCGGGCTATTGCAATGGCAGCCCTCATGTGAACTACAGTGTAAATACGGTGCGATATGGATCAACATACCATCCTCAAGGCAGTGTGTCCACAGAATGATCCCGATCCTGATTTGCAGCTTTACCATGCTCACTTTAAAATCTGCTTTTCAAATTTTTTTTATGACTGCAGTTCTGTTTGCCCAAAGTGGAGAAGGAGCGATACGAGAAGGAGGAGAGGCCGGAGAATCAGCAGGAGATTCTATGGAGAGCTGCCACCAGTCTGCCTCTGTACACCCGCACAGGAGTTGGAGGTGTGTGTGTGTGTGTGTGTGTGTGTGTGTGTGTGTGTGTGTGTGTGTGTGTGTGTGTGTGTGTGTGTGTGTGTGTGTGTGTGTGTGTGTGTGTGTGTGTGTGTGTGTGTGTGTGTGTGTGTGTGTGTGTGTGTGTGTGTGTGTGTGTGTGTGTGTGTGTGTGTGTGTGTGTGTGTGTGTGTGTGTGTGTGTGTGTGTGTGTGTGTGTGTGTGTGTGTGTGTGTGTGTGTGTGTGTGTGTGTGTGTGTGTGTGTGTGTGTGTGTGTGTGTGTGTGTGTGTGTTCTACTTCTTACATGTTGAACACAAATACCTGTACTTTCTACTTCTTACTCTAGTTATGGGTACTTTTTACTGAAGTACACTTCAAAGCCTCTTTACTTTCACTTGAGTAAAGAAGTTTAGTCAGTACTTCTACTTTACCAGAGTATTTTTAAACACGAGTATCTGTACTTCTACTTGAGTACAGTGAGTGTGAGTGAATTTGCATCTCTGAGTTTTCCCATAACGACATCGTGTTGTTGCAGCAATCCGTTACTGCGACCGCTGTCAAGTCATCAAACCTGACCGCTGCCACCACTGCTCCGCCTGCGACATGTAAGAAACCGTATCATCTAACTTGAAGACAAGATATGTATTCATTCTTGAATACATATACATATATATACACCTGGAGTACTGCCATTTTTATCGCTATCTCTGACTTTTATTTTTGTACTCTATTTTATATTTTGATTTCTTATTATTACAATTATTTGTTTAATCTCTCAAAAGTGTATCAGTATCCCTTGTTGTGAAGCACTTCGAGATTTGTCTTGGCAGATGAGAAGCGCTATATAAATTAAGTATATTATATTATTATTCTGATCGGCTCTCACCCCTTCATTGTCGATATATCTTCTCTTGCAGGTGTGTGCTGAAGATGGACCACCATTGTCCCTGGTAAGCGAGCTCACAGGATGGCTCAAACCTTTCACCGAACATATTTAAAAAGTCTCAGTAATTATAATGTTCACGTAGGAAATGTGTCGAACTTAAAAACATGGTTCTTGTTCTCTTGCCTTGATTAACGAAATAGTTAAGTGTAATCCTTAGAGGACCACGAAGCCTCTTTCAATGACGTCCATCTCGATGAGACCTCTCCTCGCAGGAAGTGATGTCACACCTGACCTGTGTGTTTCTCCGCAGGGTGAACAACTGTGTCGGATTCTCCAACTACAAGTTCTTCATCCTCTTCCTGGCGTACTCGCTGCTGTACTGCTTGTTCATCGCAGCCACCGTGCTGCAGTATTTCATAAAGTTCTGGACAGTGAGTCGTGTGTGTGTGTGTGTGTGTGTGTGTGTGTGTGTGTGTGTGTGTGTGTGTGTGTGTGTGTGTGTGTGTGTGTGTGTGTGTGTGTGTGTGTGTGTGTGTGTGTGTGTGTGTGTGTGTGTGTGTGTGTGTGTGTGTGTGTGTGTGTGTGTGTGTGTGTGTGTGTGTGTGTGTGTGTGTGTGTGTGTGTGTGTGTGTGTGTGTGTGTGTGTGTGTGTGTGTGTGTGTGTGTGTGTGTGTGTGTGTGTGTGTGTGTGTGTGTGTGTGTGTGTGTGTGTGTGTGTGTGTGTGGCATGTTCAGCTGCATGACAAAAAGAGATGTCGCGGTTCAAACCTGCTCTCTCACCCCTGACCTCTAATGTTCCCTCTCTCACCCCTGACCTCTAATGTTCCCTCTCTCACCCCTGACCCCTAATGTTCCCTCTCTCACCCCTGACCTCTAATGTTCCCTCTCTCACCCCTGACCTCTAATGTTCCCTCTCTCGACCCCTGACCTCTAATGTTCCCTCTCTCACCCCTGACCTCTAATGTTCCCTCTCTCACCCCTGACCTCTAATGTTCCCTCTCTCACCCCTGACCTCTAATGTTCCCTCTCTCACCCCTGACCTCTAATGTTCCCTCTCTCGACCCCTGACCTCTAATGTTCCCTCTCTCGACCCCTGACCTCTAATGTTCCCTCTCTCGACCCTTGACCTCTGTTTCCTCTCTCGACCCCTGACCTCTAATGTTTCCTCTCTCACCCCTGACCTCTAATGTTCCCTCTCTCACCCCTGACCTCTAATGTTCCCTCTCTCACCCCTGACCTCTAATGTTCCCTCTCTCGACCCCTGACCTCTAATGTCTCCTCTCTCACCCCTGACCTCTAACACATCTGGTTCCATACTCCCCCGTTACCCTCGATGGTATTCCCGAGTGTCTCCCCCTCCTTCTCCCTTTCTCTAACCGGTCTGTTTCTGTTTGTACTAAAGCTTTGCCGGAGGAAATCGGTAGAGAACTGCCCAAAGGTAACCTCTGTCGTGATGTGACGTGGTCCTTTCCTCTGCCTCCTTTCTGCTTTCTCTCTCCGATATCTTTCTCTCCATACATATCCTCCGTGTGAATACTAATTCCTGTCTCTCTTGTCTCCCCTCTCTCCCCCCCAGAATGAGCTGAAAGACACTCACGCCAAATTCCATGTCTTGTTTCTCTTTTTTGTGGCGGCCATGTTCTGCATCAGCATTCTGTCTCTCTTCAGCTACCACCTGTGGCTCGTAGGGAAGAACAGATCCACTATAGGTAACACACACACACACACACACACACACACACACACACACACACACACACACACACACACACACACACACACACACACACACACACACACACACACACACACACACACACACACACACACACACACACACACACACACACACACACACACACACACACACACACACACACACACACACACACACACACACACACACACACACACACACACACACACACACACACACACACACACACACACACACACACACACACACACACACACACACACACACACACACACACACACACACACACACACACACACACACACACACACACACACACACACACACACACACACACACACACACACACACACACACACACACACACACACACACACACACACACACACACACACACACACACACACACACACACACACACACACACACACACACACACACACACACACACACACACACACACACACACACACACACACACACACACACACACACACACACACAATAAAAGAACAACAATCAATATATATACAAAAATAACAGTCACTTCAAAGTACATTCTCATTCTCACTTTTTAACTTGACACACATACACACACACACATATATTTATATACATACATACACACACACACACACACATACATACATATATTTATATACATATATTTATATACATACATACACACACACATACATGCATACACACACATACATACATACATACATACATATATATACACAGGGTTCGTACGGGTGCTTGAAATCCTTGAAAATGCTTGAAATTTGACGTGGTGTTTTCAAGGTTGGGAAAGTGCTTGAATTTTGGGAATGGTGCTTGAAATTGAGATAAAGTGCTTGAAAATGTAAATGCTTTACTTTTGCAATAAATTGCTGTCTGACTGAATAGTTCGCTTTTTAGATTAAAAGAAAAGAATTGCTTCGCTTCTACATAAAACAGCTCCGCTGCACCTTCCCGCGCTATGCGCGCGACCTGCAAGTGTTTGTGTTACGTGACCTGGGCATTCTGATGAGAGATAGATGACTGTGTGCCAGGAAGCTGCCGTTTCAACGAGCGTTGGCTAGCAGAAGACAAATACAAGCCATGGCTAAGACGAGGGTCAAGCCCACGAGTAGCCTCCTGCAAAGTTTGCAACAAATAACGATGGGAGAGTCTGCACTGACGAGCCACATGAAAGGTACGCCGTAGAAGAGCATTTTAGGTTAGGCTAACGTTGCATGTTACGTTTGTTTAAGCTAACGTTAGCGAGCTGAATAGCGAACTCGATTGAGGGATAATAATAACAATTGCAGGGGACAATCATTTCAGAGGAGCGTTACAGTCGCCATCGTGTGGTGTTCAGAGGATGAAGCACTCACTGTTGTAATTCAACCCAGTCTCACGGCATTTCGTGTTATAGTCACGAAATATAATTATTGATTCGACAGAGCGATTTTGAAAGCAATGTATTTGTACTGGTGGTATGTTTCGTGCCTAAGCCAAATGTGACTTGCTCTATCGAAATCAGTCACATTGACCCGAAAACACATTTTCGTTTGTATTACTGGTCTGGGGGAAGCTCGCGAGTGTGTTTGTGTATTTTTGTGTTTGTGTACCGGGGAAACCCTCACAAGAAACACCGGCTGTTGTTATGCTTGCTGTGACGTTACATTAGTCCGTTCTCCGCTTGTAATTATGCCGAAGCTTCAAAGTTGTATTTATCATCTGAATTTGCCGAAACAAGTTTAATATTCTGAAAGCCAAGACTTTGTTTATTTGAAAACAGATAAAAACAAACTGTCTTTTATATAAAATTGAAGTATTATACAAGTAAAACTACATTTTGTTTCAATCCCATGTAATTGTAGAATGAACACAGTCTTCCTTTGAAGATGTATAAGTCAGGACAGGTGTCTTGAGTAGTCAACATTACCTAAAATCATTGTGCACATTTGTAAATATTATTTTCCACTTGTTACCATTGTGAGTCTATTTCTATGCAGCTCTGCGTGATTTTGTGGCTACAATTCAGGCTAATACACTACCAGAGGTGGAGAAGTACTCAGATATTGTACTTGAGTAAAAGTAGAAGTACTCAGGTCTTGTAGTGAAATTATAAGTACTCAGATCTTGTTCTTGAGTAAAAGTAGAAGTACTCAGATCTTGTACTTGAGTGAAAGTAGAAGTACTCAGATCTTGTACTTGAGTAAAAGTAGAAGTACTCAGATCTTGTACTTGAGTAAAGTAGAAGTACCAGTAG